>ML782276.1:249343-260951 GCA_009831015.1 Picea engelmannii
ATAAATGATAAGTTATGGTATATATAAGATAGGGAGGAAACTCATGTTTATAACAACAAGGGTAATAGCTACAATATATTGTAACATTTCCCTCTTCCGCATAAATTCTTTGTTATCCTCAACATTTCCCTCTTCCGCATATATATTAAGAGAAATATTAATAACATTTACCTCTTCCGCATAAATTCTTTGCTACCCTCAACATATTGTAATAAATAATGGGTAGGTTGGCATTAGTGACAAGATAGCCTGTTGATATTACATATAATTATTAATGTATGAGAGATCATCCATTATTGAAGCATGCAAAACAAAACCCAAGACTAAATATTGTGGTTGACATGATTGGGTCTGTACATTTTGCAAAACAAAGTACGAGAATTTTCATTATTTAAGCATGCAAAACAAAATCCGAGTCTAAACGTTGTGGTTGACGTGATCGGGTGTGTACATCAAGATGGTGGAGAAAGTGCACTCATCAACTCATTGGGAGATGAAACAAAGTCTCAAAATCCAAAGTGTATTCTTACATTTACTACACATAGAATGCCGGTAACATCAATCATTATTTGTACTTTTAATTAATACGTGGCTATTAGTGGATTTTTTAAAAAACAAATAATTTAATTTTTTTAGTTTTGTGGTTAATTGTCACCTCAAACCAGGGGAAATTAGTCACTTCAAAGTTTTGGACCAATAAAAAAATAGAATTTTGAATATTTAAAAATAAAAAAAAATATTTTTATTTATATATAAAATTCTCATTAATAAATATTTATTGAAAAACATTATAAAACATTGTTAAAATTTTTGTAAATTTACAAAAGTCAAAATGATTTTGACTTGCAATCGATTGCTATATTCCCTGCTTTAGCAGGGACTAATAAAATACATAAACACTAACCCTAAACTTATGTTAGGTATATATGTTGTTATTATATAAAGAAAACATTTGTACACATATGACCTTATTATAAAGATGTTATCTATGTCGTGATTAGGCGCATAACAATCACTTTTAACTAACCACCTTCAACTATCTTAGCTTATGGTTAACCACCTTTAACTTTCTTGGCTTATGACTAAGCACCTTTAACAAATTAACTTATGATTATATACCATAGTCTTCCAATATAAATAAAGTATATTTGTTTCAACTTTCTCAATAAAATCCACATACCCTTTTCTGATATGTGATGTTGTTTCTCTAAAAAAATTATAATCACATGCAATTCTAGATGTAGTGATTAACTTTAGTTTTTAGTTGATATAACTTGTTTATACACTATTAATAAGGATCATTATCTAAAATATAAAAAATTCACGGCGAAATCTACGATAACATGATGAAATCTACTAGTCAGACAATGAAAAATGAGAACATGCCAAAGTGTCTTAGAAAATAAAATTTTGACCACTGTAAGTAGCATAAAATTGGGACCATTGTATGTAGATGCAAATCAACACGTCATAATTTAAACCAACCCAACCCAATTGTGTATGACAAGTGGTTGGCATTCTTTTTTTAGTGGTAAATTTCAAAGATTGACATTTTGTCTACAAAACAACTTAGAGGCTAGTGTATGGTGTCAAGTGATTCAAGTTTAAGAAATTTTGACCACTTTCGTTAAATGGTGTGTAATTATTTTCCATGGTTATTCAGTACATGATGCAGGAGAATCGCCAACGTCAAGCAAGCGTGGGGCAACCACAACACATTTTGAGCACATGATACATTGTTTAAAAAATTTTGAAGATTGGATGCGCCAAACTTAAATGTGATAGTTAAGGAGAGGCATACTAATAGATTGTAATCAGACCTTGAGCGACCCGCTCTCGTTTGAAGGACTAAGAAAGCATTTATGTTAGTAGGTAGCTTTAATGCATAGATTAGACAATTTAGAATGAGAGAGGGAAAACGGAATATAGCCACCCTCATTGTGTATTGTAACATTATGATGAAGAGTAAGGAGAGCATAGAGGAGGAACATAGAGATAGCGCTGTGTAGTAGACTCCATGTACAGAAGTTCTGAACTAATATGAGAAAGTTATGATTCAGACTCATGGTGTTCATATATTCTCTGTGTATGCATCTTTGAATGTTATGCTCATGAACGTTTTACTTTTTCTGTTGTACATTTTCTTTTATGCTATGTATGAATGATTTCTTGTTGAATGTTTGAAATCTAAGAGAGAGAGAGAGAGAGAGAGAGAGAGAGAGAGAGAGAGAGAGAGTAAGAAGAATGAGTTTCAATTGTTTCTCTATCTGAGCAAGAGTTCCTGCAAGGAGTGCAATCAAATTTGTATGCAAGGAGTGCGTTGACAAGGTGTTCAGAGGGTTGTCTCTGAAAGCTCAGACTAGATAGCTTTTGTTCTCATTCACACAGAGGTGCAGTCAGGCACAGGAGCGTGCAAGGAGCACGCAGAACGAGGAAAATCTCAGAGTTTCAAACCTGAGTAAAGTATTGAGAGACCGTCGTTGCAGAGTGTATGCAAGGTCGAAGAGCGTTCAACACTTCAAGTGTTTGAAAGTTTCCGCAAGGAGTGCGTGCAAAGGTCTTCTTTAAGACTCGAAGTTGTGAGAAATCTCAGGAAGGATAAAGCCTTTGAAAATGTTGAAGGAAATACAAGGAGTTGGTGCATATTGAGTGATTAGAAGGCATCAGAAGTTTGTGCAACAGGTGGATAAGTCCGGGGAAGAATCCTTGGTTCACTTTGCAGGAATCGTTAGAATGAAGGAACAGACGGTCGAAATTCTCTGTAGAGAATTAGTGAAATCCCGTCAGCTGTCCGATCTAAAAAAGAAGCGAGGAAGTTACGACTGGGTTGCCAAGGTGCAAGCTTAGAAGATTGTGAACCGTCAGATATTCACTTAGATACCCGTCAACCATCCGATCTGACAAGAGTTTCACAGGGTTTAAAACCTCTCAAGCTGAGCGAAGGTCCTGAAAGGTATCGGGGTATCGAAGTGTCGGAGTTCGAAATGTCGGAAGTCCTGCGGACAAGAGATCGGGTAAATACACAGTGAAAACCCCGAAGCAAATTAGAACCATCCATTTGTTGGGACATGTGGAAAGAATCGAGAGCCATCGACATCTCGAAAGTCTAGAGACGAAGAGTCTAAGATGTTTTGAGTCCCGAAATAGCGAAAGGATTTCAGTTGTGGATCTAAGGAAGGACACGTGTCGGGCGATCATCCAATTCAGAGATCCGGGCACCGGAAGTCACATAAGTTAGCATTTTTTACTTTGCATTTGGTGAAGTCCGAGATTTGATCTGAACCGTCCATCCATTTGGGATGTGTGTCGAAAATCCGAGAAGTTGGGGTTCGACGTTTTGCGAATCCTGAAGACAGGAAACACTTACATTTCAGAACTACGAAGTCTAAAATCCTGATAAGGAGGAAAGATCTGTTATGGGGTCCAATTGATGTCATCTCGTCACATCGGGAAATCAGAATTCGAGAGATCATAAGAATCGAGGGCAAATGCATTTCGACATTTGAAACCCCGAAATCCCGAAAGGAGATAGGACTGTGGTCATATAAAAGGGAGGTCGTATGGACCCAAAATTTTAGCCCAGGGGAATAGAAGAAGTTGAAGTATCTCGGGATATCGGAGATCGGGAAATCGGGAAGGCAAAGGGTTGCAATATCGGGGATTGTGAAACCCTGAAGCCCAAAATTTTATTTGTCTATTGTGAACGGAAAAGCGATCGGGACTAAAGGTTATAAGGAGAAGAAAAGACCTATGGGTTAATTTTAATAGAGACTCCAATGGAGAATCGAAGGATCCACTCCGACTCGAGGGAAAAATTAGAATGATCCTTAAGACTGATAGGTCAGCGCAGAGGCCTTTGCCGAGGCAAAGGGTGCATCTGCATTAGTTTTGGTATCAGAGCCCAGAAAGGATTCTTTGCTTTCTATAGTAAGGAAAAGGAAAATTTCACCATGCCACCTAGAAGAAGGGACATGAAAACACTTGATCCGCCAAAGGAAAGGGAAATGCCAAGAAGAATAGGTAGGCAGGTGCCTGACCCAACCATGGCAAGGGAAATGTGGGATTTACGCACCAGACTTGAAGACATGGAGACAACACAGAGACGCACAGTCGATATTGGGGATCTTAGTGATTTTGAAAGTGAAGTGGAAGTTGAACATGAAGAAGAAGAAGTTGCAACCAAAGATGCAACAAACAAACATTTGATTAGGGCTATTTCAAGAATGGGTGCCAGGGAAAAAATGGACATTCTAGTTTATGAGGGAAACCTGGATGCTGAAGAGCTTCTAGACTGGATTAGAGATCTGAACACTTACTTCAACTACGAAGATGTCGAGGAAGACAAGAAGGTTAGACATGCTATCACGAGACTAAAAGGACATGCAACATTGTGGTGGGATGAACTACAAGCTGACAGATGATGCAAAGGCAAGCAGAAAATCAAGAGTTGGGATAGAATGATCGTGAAGATGAAGGTGAACTTCATCCCCAAAGATTACCAGATCACTGTGTTCAGGAGGATGCAAAACCTGAGACAGAAGTTGATGACAATGAAAGAATACACTGAAGAATTCTACAGGCTGAACATTAGGGCAGGTCATCGGGAGAGCGATGATGAAAAAGTTGCCAGATACCTGAATGGTATGAGATATGACATTCAGGATGAGATGAGCATGGTAACCATCTGAACAATGGAAGATGCTTATCAGGTGGCTCTAAAGGATGAAGAGAAGCTGAGCCGAAAACAGGGTCAAAGAGTTCGAGGAAAAAGTCAAGCTAGGGGAAAATCAGTTGTCCCAGATAAAAATCAGAAGCCCAAGGAGGACTGGAAGAGACCTCAGGCTTGGATTGAAAGAGGTGGAACCTCATAGTGATGGAAACACACTGAACAAAGAGGAGATTATGCTGATAATAATATTTTTCCTCGTACTAGAGGTAGAGGAAGAGGAAGAGGTGGAGTAATAAAATGCTTCACATGTGGAAAGAATGGACACAAATCTTATGACTGTCCAGATAAGAAGAAAGAGAGTGGAGAGACTCACATTGCCGAAGAAAAAAGGCGGAATGTTTAGGCAGAGGATGCTGAAGGCAGAAGATCGCTAATGATGCGAAAAGTTCTTTTGACACCAAGGAAGGAGGTGGAGAACCCGGTACAAAGGAACAAACTTTTTCGGATTACTTGCAAAACCAAGAACAGGGTATGCAAGGTCATTGTGGACAGTGGTAGCATAGATAATCTCATTTCAACAGAGATGGTAGAAAAGCTAGAGCTAGAGACGATTGAACATCCAAGTCCATATAGAGTTTCATGGCTACAAAAGGGACATCAGGTAAATGTCACTAAACAATGTTTAGTTGAATTTAAGATAGGAGGATATAATGATAAGATACTCTGTGATGTTATTCCCGTGGATGTTTGTCATTTATTGCTAGGTAGACCAAGGCAATATGACAGAAATGTGATTCATGATGGGAGGATGAACACATACACCCTAGAAAAGAATGGGAGAACTCATATGTTGCTTCCAATCAAATATAAGGAAGTGAAACCTAAAGTAAGTAACACTGTACTTCTCATGAGTGGGAAAGAACTCCTTAACAATGTCAAGAAGAAGGAGGGACCACAATTCATTGTAGTCAGGAAATCGATAATTGTTTTGACCAGCACAAGAGTGGACGATTTACCAGAAGAGGTTCATGAACTATTGGAAGAGTTCGCTGACATAGTAGTGGACGAACTACCTCGTTCGTTAGCACCAATCAGAAGTGTGAGTCATCATATTGATCTCATACTTGGATCTAGTTTTCCAAAGAAAGCTGTGTATAGACTGACGCTGCAAGATAAAAAAGAGGTCAAAAGACAAGTCCAGGATTTGTTGGACAAAGGGTTGGTTAGAGAAAGCTTGAGCCCATGTGTTGTTCCAACAATACTCAGTCCAAAGAAAGACAGAGGCTGGAGGATGTGTACTAATTCAAGAGAAATTAACGATATAACCATTAGGTATAGATTTCCATTGCCAAGAATGGATGATCTGATGGATTGCTTAAGTGGAGCAAAATATTTTTCGAAGATTGATTTGAAAAGTGGATATCACCATATTTGTATGAGGGAAGGTGATGAATGGAAAACAACCTTCAAGACTAATGAAGGGTTGTATGAATGGCTTGTTATGCCATTTGTCTTAACAAATGTGCCAAGTACCTTTATGAGGTTGATGAACGAAGTCCTGAGGGATTTCATTGGGAAATTTTTCATCGTGTATCTGGATGACATACTGATTTTCAGTAAAACAAAGGCAGAGCATCTGAAACACTTGGCTACTATGATGAAGAGATTACAACAAGAGAAGCTGCTGATAAACATGAGGAAATCCTCATTCATGAAGACATAGTTCATCTACTTGGGATTTGTTATTTCTATAGATGAGTTGAGGATGGATCTAGATAAGGTGGAAGTAATCAAGAATTGGCCATCATCGAAGAGTATATTCGAGGTGAGGAGCTTTCACGGATTAGCTAGTTTCTGCCGAAAGTTCATCAGGAATTTCAGTGGAATTAGTGCACCGATGATGGATACAGTGAAGAAAAGACACAAGCCTTTTCACTGGATAGAAGACGTTGAGAAGAGTTTTAACCTATTGAAGAGGAAGATCACGGAGCAACCAATTCTGGTGTTACCAGATTTCAAAAAGACATTTGAGGTGAAATGCGATGCAAGTGGATTTTCCATAGGGGCAGTCCTGATTCAAGAGGATAGGCCGATAGCATACTTCAGCAAGAAGCTGAATGAAGCAAAGGTGAAGTACTCCACATGTGACAAGGATTTCTATGCTATCATCCAGGCATTGAAGAAATGGAGGCATTACTTGGTTCCCAAAGAGTTTGTCTTATACAGTGACAATCTTGCACTGCAGTTTGTGACTCAACATGAAAAGTTGAATCAGAGACATGTTAAATGGGTTGAATATATGAAAAATTTCACTTTTGTGATTAAACATATTTCTGGAACTGCTAACAAAGTTGTTGATTCTTTGAGTAGGAAGTGTTTTCTATTGCAGGAGTTCAAAGTCAAAACATTGGGTTTTGATGAGCTCAGGGACATGTATAAGGATGATCTGAATTTCATGGAGGTGTATGAAGCAGTTGAGAATTCAATCCTTAGAGATAGAAGACAATGGACATAATACATGGTCCAGGAGGGATTACTATTTAAGGGTAATCATCTTTGTATTCCAAAATGCTCCATGAGGGAGAACCTGCTAAAAGAGAAACATAGTGGTGGATTAGCAGGACACTTTGGTCATGACACGACATTTGCAAAATTGAATGAGTCATATTTTTGACCAAGAATGCGGGCAGATGTCAAGAGGTTCGTGGACAGATGCAGAATTTTCCAGCATTCAAAAGGAAAGAGACAGAATGCAGGATTTTATCAACCATTGCCCATACCTGAGAGGCCGTGGGATGCAATCAGCATGGATTTTATATTGGGTTTGCCAAGAACACAAAGAGGATTTGACTCAATATTTGTGGCAGTGGATAGATTCTCCAAGATGGCACACTTCATCCCATGTCAGAAAACCAGTGACACAACCCACATTGCAAATCTGTTTTTCAAAGAAGTCATTCGACTTCATGTCTTACCAAGGAGCATAGTTTCGAATCGAGACACTAAGTTTGTGGGACACTTTTGGAGGACCTTATGGAATAAGCTGGAAACTAACTTATCATTTAGTTCAGCTTATCATCCCCAGACGGATGGACAAATAGAAGTGGTAAACAGAAGTCTGGGAGACTTACTGAGAAGCCTGGTGACAGAACACCACATCTAGTGGGACAACATATTACCATAGGCAGAGTTTTCTTATAATGATTCAATCAACATAAGTACAGGGAAGAGTCTGTTTCAAATTGTCTATGGCATACAACCGAAGGGAATTTCTGAACTGAGAGATTCATAATAGAATGCGACTAGAAGTGCTAGTGCAGAATGTTTTGCAGAGACGATGAAGGAACTTCACAGCCAGGTGAAAGAGCGTTTACAGAATTCAAGCCAGGAGTATAAGCGAGGAGTAGATCAATGCAGGAGACAACTTCAGTTTGAGGTTGGTGATTTGATTCTGGCACACCTGAGAAAGGAAAGGTTCCCTAAGGGAACATATAATAAACTGAAGATGAAGAAGATTGGACCGTGTAAGATCTTGAAGAAATTTGGGGCAAATGCTTATGATATTGAATTACCCGATGGGATCGGAATTTCTCCGATATTCAATGTCTCAGATTTGTACCCATACAAAGTTGAGGAAGTAGGAACAAATGATGAACAGTCAGAGGTTCAGTGGAAAAATTAGATGCTAGTTGCAGAAAATCCATAGATGGAGCGCATACTTGACAAAAGGGTCGGCAAAAAGACCAGACGAAGGGAATACTTTGAATACTTGGTCATGTGGAAAGGACATCCAGTTGAAGATGCCAGCTGGGAAAATAAAACAGATATTCAGAAGCATGGGCAGACCATGTGAGAGCTCATGGACAGGAGCCCATGAAAATTTTCAAGTGAGGGAGTATGATGCAGGAGCATCGTCAATGTCAAGTGAGTGTGGGGCAACCACAACACATTTTGAGCACATGATACATTGTTTAAATTTTTTTGAAGATTGGATGCGCCAAACTTAAATGTGATAGTTAAGGAGAGGCATACTAATAGATTGTAATCACACCTTGAGAAACCCGCTCTCGTCTGAAGGACTAAGAAAGCATTTATGTTAGTAGGTAGCTTTAATGCATAGATTAGACAGTTTAGAATGAGAGAGGGAAAACGGAATATAGACACCCTCATTGTGTATTGTAACATTATGATGAAGAGTAAGGAGAGCATAGAGGAGGAACAAAGAGAGAGAGCTGTGTAGCAGACTCCATGTACAAAAGTTATGAACTAATACGAGAAAGTTGTGATTCAGACTCATGGTGTTCATATATTCTCTGTGTATGCATCTTTGAATGTTATGATCATGAATGTTTTACTTTTTCTGCTGTACATTTTCTTTTATGCTATGTATGAATGATTTCTTGTTGAATGTTTGAAATCTAAGAGAGAGAGAGAGAGAGAGAGAGAGAGTAAGAAGAATCAGTTTCAATTGTTTCTCTATCTGAGCAAGAGTTCCTGCAAGGAGTGTAGTCGAATTTGTCCGCAAGGAGTGCATTGACAAGGTGTTTAGAGGGTTGTCTCTGAAAGCTCAGACTAGATATCTTTTGTTCTCATTCACACAGAGGTGCAGTCAGGTACAGGAGTGTGCAAGGAGCGCATAGAACGAGGAAAATATCAGAGTTTCAAACCTGAGTAAAGTATTGAGAGACCGCCGCTGCAGATTGTACGCAAGGTCGAAGAGCATTCAACACTTCAAGTGTTTGAAGGTTGTCGCAAGGAGTGCGTGCAAGGGTCTTCTTTAAGACTCGAAGTTGTGAGAAAGATTAGGAAGGATAAAGCCTTTGAAACTGTTGAAGGCAGTACAAGGAGTTGGTGCATATTGAGTGATTAGAAGGCATTGGAAGTTTGTGCCACAGGTGGATAAGTCAAGGGAATAATCCTTGGTTCACTTCGCAGGAATCGTCAGAAGGAAGGAACAAACGGTCGAAATTCTCTGTAGAGAATTAGTGAAATCTCGTCAGCCGTCCGATCTAAAAAAGAAGCGAGGAGATTATGACTGGGTCGCCAAGGTGCAAGATTAGAATATTGTGAACCGTCAAATCTTCACTTAGATACCCATCAGCCATCCGATCTAACAGGAGTTGCACGGGGTTTAAAACCTCTCAAGCCGAGCGAAGGTCCCGAAAGGTATCAGGGTATCGAAGTGTTGGAGTTCGGAATGTCAGAAGTCCTGTGGACAAGAGATCAGGTAAATACACAATGAAAACCTCGAAGCAAATCAGAACCATCCATCTGTTGGGACATGTTGCAGGAATCGAGAGCCATCGGCATCTCGGAAGTCTAGAGACCAAGAGTCCGAGACCTTTGAAGTCCTGAAATAGCAAAAGGATTTCAGCTATGGATCTAAGGAAGGACGTGTGTCGGGCAATCATCCAATTCGAAGATCCGGGCATCAGAAGTCACATAAGTGAGCATTTTTTACTTTGCATTTGGCAAAGTCTGATATTTGATCTGAACCGTCCATCCATTTGGGACGCGTGTCAAAAATCCGAGAAGTTGGGGTTCGACATTTCACGAATCCTGAAGACAGGAAACACTTACATTTTAGAACTACGAAGTCTGAAATCCCGATAAGGAGGAAAGCTCCGTTATGGGGTCCAGCTAACGTCATCTCGTCATATTGGGAAATCGGAATTTGAGAGATCGAAAGAATCGAGGGAAAACGCATTTTGGCATTTGAAACCCCGAAATCCCGAAAGGAGACAGGACTGTAGTCATATAAAAGGGAGGTCGTATGGTCCCAAAAGTCTAGCCCAGGGGACTAGCAAAAGTTGAAGCATCTCGGGATATCGGTAAATCAGGAAGGCAAAGGGTTGCGACATTGGGGATTGTGAAACCCCAAACCCCGAAATTTTATTTGTCTGCTGTGAATGGAAAAGCGATCGGGCCTAAAGGCTGTAAGGAGCAGAAAAGACCTGTGGGTCAATTTTAATAGAGATTCCAGTGGAGAATCGAAGGAGCCACTCCGGCTCGAGGGAAAAATTAGAACGATCCTTAAGACCGAGAGGTCAGCGCAGAGGCCTTTGCCGAGGTAGAGGGTGCGTCTGCATCAGTACACAATACTCTATAGTACAAATTGAAACATATCTATCTTAATAGTTAATCGATAATAAAAAAAAAAGCATGTCAAAATGTCTTAGAAGAAATAATTGTGACGATTGTAGGTCACTGTATATAAACATATCATAATTGAAAGGAGTAGATAAAATATACAATAATTGAAAACTTAATGTTGGGTATGGTGTAGGTAAGACAATTACTTGTCAGGACAAGGATTTGTCACAATGAACGAAAATGATAGGAAGCTTGCTCGGTTAAGAGTGGCATTAGAGGCGAGGGGCGATGGAAAATGTTATTTCCCTTGCTATGATTGCAGAGGATTGCAAAAAATAAGACTTTTAATAACAACAGCCCAAAGACATTGTAGGGAGAAGGGGCATGCCGAAGGGGGTTATGAATATCGTCCCTTGGTAAGAGGATTCAATATTTAATGTATTCTCTGTAATAATCAGTATGTCATGAATTTTAGTAATATTTCTTATCGAGATTTTTATATTTTCTATACACACTAACTTTTCTAAGTTGTTTTTAAATATATAGACGATGCCCCAAAAATGTTGACCTCTAGAGAGTTATTTGCCAAGTACTAGCAGAAATACTACTTTACAGGGATATGAACTTCGAGATAAGAATATTGAAGTTGTTGATCAAGTTATTAATGATGATATGGATGGAGATAGCAGTAGTGATTCAAATAAGGAAGATGAGATACATAGATTGATCCAAGACACATTTGCTCCAATGGATGAGGACAACCAGGATGATAGTCATGATGTTGATCCTCTACTCGAGAAGTCACATCAACCTCTTTATGAAGGCTCAACAACAAATCTTTTATCT
>ML782276.1:280649-294138 GCA_009831015.1 Picea engelmannii
TGGCAATTGTGGGCTGCAATTGCACCTTGATTGGATTTTGTGTGGCTATTGGGAAATATCGCCAGCTCTTTCGGGATATGCCCCCTCTACCCCTCATTATAACCAGTTGTTTCATCCTTCACTAGTGTCTCTTCCGGTGACTTTAGACCCCACTGTTGAGAGCTATTGGAAGGTCCAGTGCTATTTGAGAGGAAGGACGTTACGTCTTCTAGGACACGATCATTTGCTTTCTTTTGATTTCCCCACGCGGACAAACCCACTTACCCATATATATGCTTCTTTCTCAGGTTATGTATGATGCACATTTGATTACTGTTTGATTGGGATATATATATATTGTGTAAACCATTCAAACGCAAAAAAAATTTGGTTCTATATTTCTCACACCACTTGTTGCACACATTCACACAACTAGTTTGACATCATAGGGGAACAACAGAACCCCCGTCGTTAACGACGCTTGCTCAATCTCCCTCCTATCTTAAGGGGAGTATCTGGTCGTACCCGATCATCGGTACCTCCTTCACACACTCCTGTGAGTGCTACCATCTTAGGATCAGCTTTGCTTGGTTCTACATTACTTGGGTCATCCTCCCAAGGTCATCCACTCACTCACTCTCCTTTACACAGAAGCGGGGGACCCACTTCCTCTCAAGGAGGGAGCACCAACCCACCTAGTCCTCATCAAGGGTCAGGTTCACAACACAATATGGCTGGAGCTAACCCTCCCCCACCACTACATATGCCATACTTGGCCTCTCTCAACATACCGGATCTCACCAAGCTCACCAATGATCCTATATTGCATGACGCCACATGGCCTGCAATGCCAACCAAGCTTCCTTCAGACATACCAAAGTTTGAAGGAAAAGCATGGGATGACCCCGCCAACCATGTCATGACCTTTCATCTATGGTGTTCTTCTACTAGCATCATGGATGATTCCATTAGACTGCGATTATTTCAACGCACACTTATTGGCCCATCAGCCAAATGGTATGTCGAAGAAAAATCAGGGTCACATACGACCTTTGAGTCATTGGCCAAAGCATTCTTGACCTTCTTCCAATTACCCATTCGACATGATAATGGTCTAGAACTACTGTCTAACTTCAAACATACCTCAGCCACCCACATCGCTGACCACATTCATGAGTGGCGTAGGCGACGTAGTTTGTGTAAAGAAGAAAACACCAAGCAACAGTGCCTCGACTGGTTTCTTAGATCACTTGTCGCTCTCCTTGGAAAGGATGTCGCTTCCACCTTCCCTCAGTCTGAAGAGGAAGCCATTAGAAAGGCCCAACAGTATGACCTCATTTATGCACAGTTAGGGTACTTATACACGGTACTTCCTGATCTACCAAAACCTGTGCCATTTGGCCAAGACAAACCTGGGATGTCTCACTTAGCACACGGACTAATAGGTGCCACCATGCACCATGGTCCACAACCCCAACCACCACCGATGTATGGAACACCTCAATACCCGTCGGCATATGGGGGCACTCCTTATTTCCCCCCACCCCCTTATCAACAGCCATACCTTGTTTCTATACATCCACCCATCAGTGGACCACCATCGCCACCTCCCATACATCCACCTATTCCCACAAATAGTGGTACTCCCTCAACATTAGCTTATAGTACTAGTGAAATCACACAGCCTTCCTATGTACCTTATGGATCGGTACCACCACAAAATCCATACTTCCCATTTCCTGGTCCCCCACAACCCATGGCTCCCCCACATCCTCATGCGGGGGTCAATTTTGTTCAACCCTCTGCTGCTTAACAATACCAAAATTTTGAACAGTTGAACACAACCAACCCAACTCATCCTTCGAACAATACCAAGAAGAAAGGACGGAACAGGAACAATAACAACCCTGATCAAGGTGGGAATCAACCCCCACAGCACCAACCCACTGGGGGCAACCAGAACCAAGGGACCCAAAACCCCCAAGGGGGCAATAACAACAAACGCCAAGGACGAAATAATGTTAAAACCATCCACCCTTGTGCTCTTTGTGGCGAGTTCGGTCATTACACTCACCATTTTCCCCAAATCGTTGATTTTAAACGGTTAAAAGACTCGGGTAGTCTTCCCCATACCCCTGCACAAACTGCCCCTCAGCAGGCACCACAACAGTATGTGCAACAACCCCCTCCCACCGTGCTGCAAAATCCCATCCCAAATCAAGGTGTGATAAACACCCAACCGGATGCACACCATCCCCCACCTCAGGCGGGACAATACCACAACCCTAACACTCCAGTAGAGCGTACAATTCTCCTCACCAGTGAGGAAGAAGTCCTTCTGCAAACACGGAATCGTCAGTATCAGACACCAGCTGAGTCTACCCCTATCTCTCCAGAGACAACCCCTACACCAACGGGACCCCCGTTGGTGATCCCTTTCCCTTCCGCCGAACCACCATTACTCATCCCTCGCATCCCCTTGCGCAGGAATGTTCACAACCCACAGGCTAGGGAAGCTCATAATTATAGTTTGGTAGATGACTTAGCGCAATCCCCGGCTTCCATGTCAGTCTTGGAAGTCCTCCAGACTTGCCCTACACAATGGAAGTCTCTACTTTCCGCCTTGGGGGAAGTCGACCCTGCAGATACTCGACTCATCACCTTTGATCTTGACAATAGTGAACCTCGTCTTCCCTCCTTGGTCGCTATTCAACTACCAGTAAAAATACGGAACATCACAGTTCATCGGTGTATCATCGATAAAGGTGCATCTACATGCATCATGTCCAAAACAGTATGGAAAAAACTCAGTTCCCTGGAACTCATACCCTCCGTCATCACATTACGAGCTTACGACGGAAGACCATAATCTCCTGAAGGGCTCTTTCAAAATGTCCCCGTAGAACTCGGAGGCAAAACCATTCTCATTGATATCGAAGTTATCGACGCTCCGCTCGATTACAATATCTTGTTTGGACGTAGCTACATGTATGCTATGAAGGCAGTGGCATCATCCGTCTTTCGGACAATCATGTTCCCCCACAACGGAAAGATTGTAACCATCGACCAAGTCTCACATTATGAGTCGAAGCCATCTGCCAACCTCGATAACATTCTTCCTCTCATTCACACCAACAAAGACGCATATCCACTCGTCAAGATGGGTCCTGGGATTTTTAAAGATCCATCCTTGTTAGGGACGTACCATGGAGCACCACCACTCCTTCCCCCTAATCAAATATGCGTTGTCTCATCTAACGGAACTCACACGGAGGATACTCTTCCTCCACAGGAGGTTTCAGTCACTCATTACGTCTCAATAGTCGCAGAAACACTCCAGCCGGAGCCTCCTGCGCACTCGTCGACCTCAACAGTCCACGAGACCACATCCCCTCAGGCGAATAATCCCGCCTGGGAAAGATTCCCCCAACCCATCACGCAGATTCCCTTCTTTTACCCTCCAACAGGTATTGAAGCCTTTCAGGTAGCCGCAACACTCACACTTCCTAATATGGTGTTAGCAATCCCAATTTAGTATTTAAACCCACCAGAGATGGTCCCTCGACCACAGGAAGGAATTCCCATGACAGTTCCTATCCTTACCCCCACCCCCCCCCACTCACTACCCCCATACTCCCTACCCCCCCTATTATAGCTGGGGGCAGGCGAAAGAAGAAAGAGCCCACCGCTCCACTTCCTCCACGCATCCCACCACCTTGCGCACTATGTGAGAAAGAGGGCCACCAAACCAATAATTGCTCATCACTACCTGAATTACGGAATTTGATTCCCCCCAATCCAACTCCAACAACACCCGTCACTACTGCAAGTACCTCTACCACCCAACCTTCCAGTAGTAAAGGGTTGAGGACCAAATTTGCGTGTGCCATATGTTAAGAATTTTTCCATTACACCCATCATTGCCCAGCGCTGCCACGCTTTCGACAGACATTAGTGGTCATGCGCCAGAACTTCCAGAACAACCCACACCCTGCTACGTCCTCTTCCACAAATATCACTGACATTCGCTATGTCACTACTTCAGTTAATGAACGTATGAGATGCCCTTTCTCTCTCTGCGATTCATTAACTCATTTTACATACCAGTGTCCTATAATCCTTGCATACAGGCAACGTCAATTGACCCTGCTTCACCCACCTGCAGAGGTGATACTTGACATTACTTCGTCACTCGAGGATCTTCATGTCATTTCTCCAGAGCCCAAGGCGCTCCCAATGCCTCCATGGTTCTTTAATGACATCTCTGAGGATTTACCCTGCAATCCCCCTAACTCTCCTGTTCATTCTCCTATGGACACTCTCCACCCAACCACCATAGGTACTCCTTAGTAATTCAATATATGGTTCATGACGAGTGAACCCTCATCATCTCGCATCACTCCCCTTGCTTCTCCAGTAGGGGGAAATCACACTAGCGCTGAGATCACTCCTCACGACCCCTTGTATTCCCGGCATTTCCAATGCGACGAGGAAATCCTGGAAGAGCTACAACACCCAGACTCTCCCTGGGAAGCACTACATCATCGTGCACTCTTCCTTCCACAGGAAGCCCTCATGCCTCCTAACCAAAACCCCGTTTACGCGGTTGAAACCAAATATTTTATCCCGTCCGGGCCTATCGATTGGTTCAACAACCCCATTCCTGCCCTTGACGCTTTTGAAGAAGGTAATATGGCCAACATTTCCCCCACCATCAAAATCAAAATTTCCGTTAAAAATGGCGTCGTCGAAGAAATCATCATTGGAGCTGCTTGCACTCCTCAGGAAATCGCCGCATATAAAGCCCTCTTCCAGGAATACAGGGATATTTTCGCCTGGTCATACATGGAGATGCCTGGCCTCGACCCATCCATTGTCGAACATCACATCGACACCTGGCCCGACTTCACACCAGTTCGCCAGAAACAACGACCACTACACCCATCTAAGGCCGCGGCTATCAAAGCCGAAATTGACAAATTACGTACGGCCGGGTTCATTTACCCCATCGCTTACACTTCATGGGTTTCCAACCCTGTACCCATCGATAAAAAATAGGGCACTATCCACGTTTGCACTGACTTTCACGATCTCAATAACGAATGTCCAAAAGACAACTTTCCAACACCTTTCATCGATCAAATTATCGACGACTGCGCTGGCCACGAGGCTCTCTCCTTCATGGACAGATTCTATGGCTATAACCAAATTCAAATTCACCCAGCTGATCAGTATAAAACCGCATTCATTACCCCATGGGGTACCTTTGCATATCGTGTCATGCATTTCGGCTTAAAAAATGCCGGCGCAACCTTCCAGCGGGCCATGACATACATATTTCACGATCTAGCTGAAATCATCCTCGCCTACTTGGACGACCTCACAGCTCGCTCCAAGAAACGCACCCAACATCTCGATGATTTACGAATCATCTTTCAAGAGTGTCGTCAGTACAACATCCGCTTGAATCCTTTCAAGTGTGTGTTTTGCGTCACCGCAGGCCGCCTCCTCGATTTTATCGTTTCCCAAAGGGGTATTACTGTGGACCCCCTCAAAGTCAAATCTATCACCAAAATTCCACCTCCTCGGAATTTACGACAACTTCAGAGTCTTCAGGGCAAAGCTAACTTTCTTCAGCGCTTTTTCCCAAATTACGCCATCTGCGCACATGGTTTCCTTTGCTTACTACGTCACGACATCCCTTTTCAATGGGACAACTATGCCCAACAGTCCTTTGATGATCTGAAAGAAGCGCTTTCAAATTCACCTTTGATTAGTGCACCTGACTACAATCGTGACTACATCCTCTACGTATCAACATCAGCTGTATCAGTAGTCGGCGTCCTCATCTAGCTCGGAGATGACAAACGTGAACACGTCATTTACTACGTTAGTAAGAACCTCTTGGGACCACCCTTGAAGTACAAACACAAAGAGAAACTTTCTCTTGCAATTGTCCTCGCAGTCCAGAAACTGCGCCATTACATTCTGCTTCGCACCATGAAGGTCGTTGCAGATTCCAACCCTATGCAATATTTTCTCAGCCGTCGACAAGTTAACGGAAAATTCGCTCGATGGATCGTTATCCTCCAGGAATACGACCTCGAATTATCAAAACCTAAGAGTAAGAAGGCCCTCGTTCTCGCCAAACTTGTCATGGCCCTTCCCTCTGACATCACCAGTGCCCCCGTCAACACCGACTTTCCTAACGAACATCTCTTTTACATCGCTTCCGATGATCCTTGGTATGGCAACCTTCTCGCCTACCTACGAACTCAAAAGTTCGGTAACCACCTTTCACGAGATGATCGACGACGTATTCGCCACCAGGCCCCCCGCTATCTTCTCATCGGAGACATCCTATATAGGTGGGGCATTGACACCATTCTTCGTCGTTGCCTGACTATTGACGAGGCCGACAGAGTCTTGAACGACTGCCACAGCGGCGCATGTGGGGGCCATATTTTGGGTATCTCCATGGCTCAGAAGATTATCCGAGCCGGTTACTTTTGGCCTACCTTGTTTCATGATTGCATTCACGCCGTGAAACGTTGTGAGCAATGTCAGCTCTATGCCAACAAAGCCCGAGCTCCCCCCGCTCTTCTTCACCCTGTCATTACTGCGGGCCCTTTTTGTAAATGGGGCATCGACTTCATGACTTGTAATCCCCCCTCCAGCAATGGTCACAAATACATTGTTGTCGCCATGGATTACTTCACCAAATGGGCCGAAGCTATGCCCACTTTCAACAACACCGCTGACACTGCAACGCGCTTCTTCTTTAACCACGTCATATCCCGTTTTGGCGTACCACTCCAACTTGTTTCCGAGCATGGGAAACACTTCAAGAATGATATCTTTGTCGAACTCTCATCTCGGTTAGGCTTCTCTCACGAGTTTGCCTCACCATATTACCCTCAGTCAAACGGACAGGTCGAGGCAGTGAACAAAGTCCTCAAGACCATGTTACAGCGCACGGTTAATAAACATAAAAACAATTGGCATCATATGTTATTTTCCGCACTATAGGCTTATCGAACGACAGTAAAGACCGCTACAGGTTTCACACCATTTAATTTAGTCCATGGGGTCGAGGCAACTCTTCCCATCGAGTGCGAAATTCCCACCCTTCGCACTACAATTGAACTATTACCTGACACTTCTCCAATGGAGCAGCGCTTGCTGAACTTGGAGTCTCTGGATGAAGATCGTCGATCTTCCTTACAGAACAACGAGGCAGCTAAAAAACGATCTAAGGCTACCTTTGATCGCCATGTCAACCTCCATTCATTTCGAGAAGGCGACCTCGTCTTGGCCTATGATATCGCTCATGATACCTTTGGCCACGGCAAATTCGAATCACTTTGGCATGGCCCTTACATCATCCAACATTGCCTCACCAAAGGTGCATACATCCTGGCCTCCCCCGAAGGCCTCTCACTCAAGGAACCCGCCAATGGGTTATACCTCAAGAAATTTTATGCTTAAAAAGTAGTCATTCTACTTTAGGTTATTTTTTCTTGTTTAGTGTTTTTAATCTTTTTTCCCCTACCCTTTCATCTAAACTATCCTTTGTGCTATTGACAGATGCTTCCTTCACCAACCTACCACATCGGTTATGCCGACGACGCCAGCCGTTGGATGCAAAATCTCGCTTCGGCAGCTAGGGCTCTATACACCCCCTGACATGAAATGCTACATTCAAGCGGCATCTGTTTGGGACCAGCGACCAATAACCAAGTTGAATACACTGTGGTCATTGGCCTCCTGGCCGACGCCCAACGTCATCATATTCGTCACTTTAGCGTCTTCCTCGACTCCCAACTAGTCGTTCTCCAGCTCAACAATGTTTACCATGTACGCGACCCGTGCCTCTTTTGCAAATACCTGCAGGTTAGATTATTATCTCGACATTTTGATTCCATTACATTTACACATATTCCAAGACAATTGAATCAAACAACAGATGAAATAGCTAACATGGTGTTAGATTGGCATATATCACATCAAGCTACACATACATAAAACATCTCATACATCCTGTCACAGCATATAGATAAAGTAGACATCATCATCATCAACAAAAACATATGTAAACAACATTAGGATCTCCAAAAATATATATACTCATATATATATATATCAAGGCCTATCAGGCCATCCGCATGTTTACATACAACAAAAACATATGCCCGCAGGCCAGTGCCACACCTCGGTGCAAAAACTCGGCTCACCAACCTATATACAATCAAAAAGTACACATCATACATCAGGGTGCCTCTATCGCACCCCCACCTGCTCCTCCCTCAGGAGGAGGTGGCGGCCCACCCCCACCCACCCCAGGCGATGGTGGTGGCACACCCGCAGGACCCTCCTGCCCCGGCGGCAGGCGTCCACTCATCATCGCGGCGAGCACAACAGCTCGTCGCACTATAGACCTCCATGGTGGCAGTACTCCTATGCACTGCTCTAGGAACCCCTCGTCCTGGATACGGATCCACATGCCCTTAGGCACGTCCTGTAACACCGTCTCCAGACGACGGCGTATATCATCAAAATCTACTCCATCTACCGCCGGAGGAGCGTGTGATGGCCCCGCACCAGGGTCATCGTATCGATGCCTCCTCGCTGCCCTCTCGGGCTCTGCTAGTCGCCCCGCGACCTCATCCCGCCGACGCCTCTCTCCACGCGGCAATCTCTCCGGCTCTCGCTGAACCGGTGCTCTCTGCATCTCCACCTCGTGCCCACGAGGTGCCACATCTGCACATGCACAAAACAACAAACAAGCAGATCATATCAGCATCTATATCACATACATATGGATTGATATCTCAAAAACATAACATAAGTCAAAACCATACACAAACTCAACGTACCTCGATGGTCAAAAGCCTCCCCAGGAGGCGACACCATGTCCGGGTCCCCCCGAAAGTCGACCCCATCATGGGGGTACCGAAGTATCACTTGCGGCATCTGCTACCATATCTGTGCCGCCTACACTGTAAAGTAATGACCACCTTCGCCACCACCGTGGCGAACCAAAACTGATGACCACCGCCTCAAGAGTGGCTCTCGTGCCCCTGGCACCTCTAATAGAACCCTCGGGCACAACATCGACACCCTCTCCAAGAACCAGGCAACCAGGATAGAACCAAATGCGAACTCTCCTGTACCTGTGGACCGACATCGATCCAACTGCGCGGTCATCCGTGCATGTAACGTCAGTCCCCATGCGAACCACTCACGGCCCACCACCACCCTCTCCAGCACCAGTAGCTGGCCACCACTGATCCGTTGGGTCGCAAGTGACCCATACACACGAACAATCATCGCCGCTATGCAACGATGCGCCAGTAAATCTATACCACTGACACTCACTACAGTCCTAGACATGTAGTTCTCACCTGAGCAAAATCTCTCAACGATCGTCACCAGGGTTGTGTCCCTCGGAAGCACAGGCTCTTCCGGTAGGGGCGTACCATGAAAGGGGACCCCAGTGAAAAAATAGACATCCTCCACCGCAGTGAAGGGGATCTGCTCTCCTCGCACGAGGAAGCAGTGCAGCTCTGGACTCCACATATGGAGCAGGAACTAGAGTAAGTACTCCTGTGCCTGTATCAACGGGCACTCAAGGAACTTTAGCAACCCATAGGTTGCTAAAGTCGCTCGCACCGCAAGCCCTGCATTGGCCACAACATCTCGTAACTGCGACCAGTCTCGCTCACACCACCGAACATCCATAGTCATTGCTAGCCACCTTCACGCATCACAGAGTCCTATATCAGCGTATGCAACCATCAAATGCATAAAAAAGACTCCCTTTTTACCATGCCTCATAGGCGCAGTTTTTTTTACCCACAGGCACGCACCTATGCGTTCCTGTTCACTATACAGGCGCACATATATGCGCGCCTATTCACTACACAGGCGCGCTCCTGAGCGCACCTATGCACTACACAGGCACGCTTCAGAGCGTGCCTGTCCAACTTACAGCCGCGCTCAAGAGTGCAACTGTCCACCTCACAGGCGCGCACGGATGCGCGCCTGTCCACCTCACAGGCGCGCCCCTAGGGCCCGCCTTAAATTACCCTACCAGCGCACCCATGCGCTCATATTCAGTGAACAGACGCGCACGTATGCGTGCCTTCCACTGAATCGCCCGCACATGTGGGCCCACATCCTATCAAAACTCCTCTTAAACCCCCTGTACGGCCCCCCGTACCTACCCTGCCCAAAAATTGGAAACCTATTTCTATGCAGGATGCTCAGACCACTAACCTGACACTCGCAAACCACCGGTCAGATACCTCATTCTCCCTGAAACTCCAAATCTCCTCTGCAATCTGCTCGTCCAGTCACTGTAGCAGCAGGTACAAATGAGGTGGCAATGTGGGCCCTACAACTATATATAGGCCTTTTGCCAAACTTCCAATCACCATTCCGGGAGCCCACGGTGTCCATTTTTCAAACCGTCTTCAGCCACGGGATCAGCATCCCGCCACCTAGATCATAGCTGTCCCTGGGTCACTTTTCATCCTGAGCCCCTGGGGTGCCTTTTCTTCACATCATGGTCAGGCACGCACGCGCATTGTCACATTTGTCAAATACATGCTCATATCTTTGATTCTCTTCAGATATTGTTCACTTTGGGTATTGGGTTGTTATGTGCGCAGGTACTTTCTCATCGGTCATCAACATCACCCCTTCAGGTATATATTCCGCACTGGCATGTAGTCTCTCCCGCTGTATTGCATTTACATTTCCTGTCACACCCGCTGATATTTACCTTTAGGATCTTCATTCCCGGCTCTGCAGTACCCACACCTCCATTTTTGCATCTTCGGTACTGTAACCTGGTAAGCATTCTCACCCACATGAGTTGTCCCATTCATAGCACCTTTTGGCACTTTTGACACTCATGCTGCTCTTCAGTACCCTTTAGGGATGGGAGTCCCGATAGTCTGTCATCATGTCGAGAATCAACCACATACTCTTTCTTCTCAATTTTTGCTAGCTTCCCATATGGACTCCTAGATCCTCTCTTTATGGTTCTATTCTTTGTACCTGCACCTCCGCAGGATCATGAACCCTCCATTTCATCCACCATCAGTTTGCCCATCTGCGAACCTATCTTCATTTCACCTACCTCATACAGAAACTCACCAATGGGGCCCCCACCCTTCATCTGTTTTCCAGCAAACTCTACCCTCCCTGGGGCACGCATTTTACACTGGGGCACACGTTTCTGTATTTGTACATTTCTCCCCCCCCCCAAAAAAAAAATTTATTCATTATTTATTGTACAAACGCCTTTATTTTCGGTCATTACATTTTCTTTTGTCGTCACCGTTGGCAACTTGCCTCCTTTTGGCCATACACAACCCATGTCACCCTTGGTTGGATCATTATGTATCATCTACCCTGGTCGGTATCGTCCACATCTTCAGAGTACTTCACAGGTCCCTTACCTCTACCCTCTGCATTTGTTTACCTTGTCCCGCCTCTGGCACAACTTACCACCGGTCTTGTCGTCCCCCTGACACTCGACCTTGTTACATGGTTGCGGCCACTTTTTCTCTCCTACACCCTCCAACCACGGGCAATCTTGAGTCTTCCCACTTTTTGACTTCGTCTATGTACCTCTACTACTTCCTCACCTCAGTAGATTCCACGAAGCCCGTTGCTTTTGGAGGTCGCGTCCCCCTTTTGTCGACATTAACACAATTTTCCAGAAGGGCGAAAATGTCTTGATTCTCATTCTCCATTTAATGAGGAATCTCAGACGGCACAGGGGGAAACACCATTGCTCCCTGCTGTCGTTGGCCCCCATAACATTCGACGCCAACACTTGCTCATGTTACGGTGGATCTTACTTTGCGACTATTGCAGTTATTTTTACCATTTGCCCAAGATCTCTGAACTTGGTAGGGCCATCAATGCCCGCATCATCGTCGCTACTTCTTACTGCGACCATTACCTATTATTCAGAGTATGTTCCTTTGCAGAATTGTCTTCTGCCTTTATCATTACCGCCCCTGAGGGTGCTGCAGTTGTCTACACCAACACTTCAATCATTTTTATTCCAGAGTTACATAACACGAGCATGGGGCATGCCTGCCTCATTTGTACACAGTTGTATATTTTACGCACTTTCTGGAAGGTCGGGTTTTACTCGTCCCTTTCTGTCCCAAAGGATTGCTCTCACCGGTCTCACTCTCACTCTCTCTTACAACAACATTCTCAGTAGAAGAAACATTGATGGATTTCGGCTATACGTATTCTCCTAACCTCATCCATCAGGGGGCATCTGTTATCACTGAAATTTCGTCTGCACATGGCGACAAGAACTCAACATCTTCAAAACAGGAATGAAGTCATTCATGGCATTGAATTAATTTCACAGCATTGCAAAAGGGTCAAAAACTATACAAAGTAACCAAAAATTGAAGGGCTCTTTACAAAAGTTGGGTGCGTGCACATATGCGCGGAACATGAACGTACAATGCGTGCATGCGAGCACGACGCACGGCTGTTGGCGCAAAAACCCGTGCACCTGCTAAACGACGCATTTATGGAATTGGTCGGCCTCCCAACCACTTCTGGATCAGCTCCCAAGCCGATTTGACTCCCAAATCTGAGCTGAATCCGCATGGTAGGCTGGTCAAAGACCTAATTAAGCCCTAAAGAGCCCCTTTTCACACCTCAAAGGAGTTACATAATCACCCAATTCTATGCTATAAAAAGCCATGAAGAAACATCATTTTCTCAAGGATTTCCATGTATTGTTATGCTGCTAAGATTGTTAAGGGCTCATTCTTTGACAATAACACATTGGCACCATTTCATAGAGCCAATCACCTCTCCATTGAGTGGATGTGCTTGGAGTTCTTTCACCATCATTCTCATTTTCTCATTGTAAGGAGAGCAAGTTTGTGAGGACACAAGAGCCTTCCTTTGGAGGAAGAAGGGACTCATAGTCCCCTTTCTTCATTATGCTTATATTTCATCAATTGATCAACCTAAAAACATTGGTGATATTGGTCTTTTTGTGTTTGTTATTTCTTTATCCATATGCTCATAGTTCTAGTTTGTTTTGATTTAATTCTTGTTTATAGTTTTGTTGTTCTTTTTCTAACCCTTTCCTCTACAGCTATCATGCTCAACAAGAACCAAATGGGCATGTAAGCACCGTTTATTTGCTCACCAAGTGATGAATTGGGTGCAAACAATTGTCAATTTATTTGTCAAATTTAATGTCTAGATATTGCATATATGCCAATATCCATGTGGTGTTTTTATTGTCTAATTTATTTGTCCAATTTAATGTGTAGGCGGTTGTACAGTACATCGAGTGTACACCCTTTACTTAGCTCAAATTTCAACTATAAATCTAGAACCCTAAAGAGGTATTTTAAATATAATTTTGGTTTACTTGTAGTTTTTTTATAAAGAAGTATAACTATTTTAGAGAACCCCCTTATACAAAGTCTTTATCCATATCCTCATTGTG
>ML782276.1:308862-333154 GCA_009831015.1 Picea engelmannii
ACTCACTCATGCAATCCATGTGTTTTTTTGAAAGTAATATTCCAAATTATTCTTTGTGTATATTGTCATATTGGTATCCTTACTTCTAATCCAACTTCATGATAACACATGCTTCCAATATTTGGTTGATTAGTGCCTTGATTGTTTGTAGGGGATATATATATATATATATATATATATATATATATTTACTATAACAATGTTCAATCTAAAAGATCTACACATTTTCTCTAACATCCATCTTTCAATAGGAATGTCGGCTACACCTCTGGACCTGCACACCTGGTACACTTGTGGACCTGCACACCTGCTACACTTTTCATCAATGAATTACTTCCTATCTTGTTGAATTCCAATGTCACCATCCCACTCAGGACAAATCGCTATCCTAAGTTGTTTTTAAAAAGAACTTCTTGCATCTTGTTGAGAAAGTAGAGACATTGTAATATGGCATTACCATATTACATTGTAATATGGCATTCCCATATTACAACGAGATATGGTATTACCATATTAAAATGTAATATGGTATACCATATTATAATGTAATATGGTAATACCATATCTCATGTATTTTTTTTTTTAAACTTAAAGGACGCGTCGCAATATCGACGATAGTTCGTCAGGACCCACATTTTTATTTTGAACAACCGTGGCAATAGGGACGGAATTTCATCGCAATTTACCATGGTGTTTCATCACACATACAACATCTATGTCGTAAGTTTGGTCTTGGCATAAATTTTCGTCACTATTGCGACGAATTTTCGTTGAAATTTTCCATGGTTTTTCATCGCACATACAACATCTGCGTCGTAAGTTTTTGTCTTGGCATAAATTTTCGTCTCTATTGCCACGCTTTTGCGTCGCAACTTTCCACAATGTTTTTTACATTGTGATGCAATTTCATCGTAATTACGACAAAATTTAGTCGTAATTTCGACGATGCATAGGGTTAACCCATATTGATGGTGATGACATGTGGAGAGATAACTTTTTCATTGTTTCCACGAACACTTGGTTCGTGGATATAGCGATGAAAAAAAGTCTTGTCTTTCGTGGAAATTGTGACGGATAAGTGTGGCAATAGCAACGAAAAACCATCGCAAATTTGGTCATATGTAATAGTGTGTGAGTACATCTTAGATGTGGCATACAACTTAGATATGATGCATTGGCATCATGCTAGATATGTCATGCTAGTACGAATTAGAGATGATCATACAACTTAGATATGACACAGTGAGGCATTGATCTACATCATGCAAGTACAACTTAGAGGTGGCATACAACTTAGATATGATGCATTGGAATCATGCTAGATATGTCATGATAGTATGTCTTAGAGATGATGTAGATGATAATTCAGATCATGTTATTACATCGTAGATATGATACATTCACATCATGCTAGTACGAATTAGAGGTGATGCAGCTGATGACATTGTTGATGAAGGATGATATCAGATGATACCATTTGATTGTTGTGGAGACTGTATGTCACTAGAAAATAGTTGTATGCTACTATGGTGGATGTGTTGCACTGGTAGTGATTGTGTGTCACTGGTTAGTAGCCGTGTTCTACTAGGAGTGGTTGTGTACCACTGGGAATTATTTATGTACTACTATGGATAGACACAGTTGTGTTATATTGGATGGAATTGTAGCATTTGTATGCTACTATTTTATTGCCATGGAGAATACCTCTAGTGTTGGAGATGATTTCCAACCAAATGGATATTCAGTGTCCTGGTAGACACACATTCTCTAGGAGGAGAATGGTCTAGGCATAATAGATTGTTGGTGGACAAACATTCTCCCTGTGGAGAATGGTCCAGGTTGACAGATTGTTGACGTATCATGGACTAGTATTTTCCTAAGGAAAAAATTGTGGTCAGATTAGGAAAATGGTTCAGGATCGATATTATCCTTAGGCATAGTTATTAGTCGAATCAGGTTGAATAGTTCGCCCCTTAAGGACATGACGTCCCGATTAGGGTGGTTGATATGGGAATGATATTTTCTAAGGAATATGGATAGAGATTGATATCTATGGTACATATGAACTAATTAGAAAATAGTCTGAGACCGAAATTCCTGTAGGAATGGTTTCTCTAGCCCATGGCATGGATTTCAACATCTAGGAGGAATGAAATTCTTTTAGGATATAGGTCTAGATTAAAATAATGGTCCTTGTAGACCATTGTGGGGCTTTCGACATCTGTTGGGAAAACTATTCTTCTAGGATGCATGTTCGGATTAGAAGAATGGTCCTTGTATCAGTATGTTAAGTGGGTGAATCATGCGAGACACTCTGCTGAGTGCGTTGATTTTATCACATGACTTATTCAACATCATGCCCTATTACGCAGATATAGTATGGCCTCGAGAGATGATGAAAACAGTAATGTATGTTGATGCTCGGATGCTATCAGATGATATTGATGGTGATGATGATACTTGTGACTTGATTTGTGAGATCGTGAGATAGCCTGTGTGGCTATGATGATGAAACTAGTAGAATGGTCTGTGTCTGTTCAAGACCATTATCGTTAATACCTCCCTAGATAGGAGGGAGTGTTGATGTTACGATAGTTGCGGGAGGTATTAACCTCCACGTGTAACCTTTGACTAGAATGGAATATTCCAGAAGCAAGGGAAACCCTAAAAAGATGTGTCAAAACCCTAAAAGACAAGTCGGCCTAACAGAAAAAATAATATTAGAATATTATCTTCCAAAAAGACAAGTAGGATCCACAGGGAAAGATAAACATAAAATATAATTACCAGAAAGTCAGGTCGGCCTATCCAGAAAAGTCACTGTACAGATTAATATAAATACAAGACGTTTTAGCTCATTTGTACACCCAGTCAAATCACAAGCCTTGTGGAGAGCTACAACTGCAAGGAGTAATAAAGGCGTATGGTCATATCTTGGTCTTGGTCTCTCTCTAAGTGATATTCTTGGTTATATTGTTGGCAATACTCTTGGTGATATTCTTGCTAAGTATGGCACAAGTTTAAGAGAGTAGTGAAGTTGTAGTTGCTGCAGTTGTGTATGGTTGGTTTTAGTATGACTTTCAAGAATAGTTATGTCAAAGGTTAAGGCGCTTGGGGGTGGCTTCATGCCTATGGATGGGTGAGAATAGAGATATTGTCTATGGTGAAAATGAACACATAAATTATTTTAACATGTTGGCCAAGGTGAAAGCCTCAAAAATAGATTATGGATTGGAATCTAACTCAAGGATGTTTAAAGGGAGAATAAATCATCAATGTGGAACCTAGTGTTACCATTGTTATCATAAAGATCTAACCAAAGGAGCTAAAGGAGCCTGAGGAAGGTAAGTACCTCTTCCACTCATATATGGCTGAAGGGGACTCCACTACATTTCATTATTGTCAGTAAAAACTGGAAGAACATGATATTAGTAGAGGTTTAAAGATGATCCAAGTGGATATTGGTGGCCACCCACCTATTCCAAATAACTCCTCTTCAAATTTTTTAGTTCAGCACGTTCTTCGGTAATTATTTGTAATTGTGGGTTCTACACTTATGGGGCTATATGAAGACCTACACAGGTTCCAGGTGGATATTTTTGGCCACCCACATAATCCAACTGGATTGTTTTGGAATTTTTCATGTTAGTACATCTTTTTGTACTTCCAGGGCCATTTTGGGGCCCTAAACAATGTTTTTTTTTTTTTTTTTTGGAATTCCACAGTCAAATTTTAGATGAAGTCAAATTTTAACAAAATAATGTGTATTTCGCAAAAATAACTTTCCAATGGGCTATAACACGCCTAAAACGGAGGTTGTATGCAAAAATTACGACCCCGAGAAGTTGAGGTACCAACTTACCCTTTGAAGCCCACATAATTTTTGGTGTTTGATCTCCTAGGGTTAGGTTTTTGGACGTATAGGGTTTTGGAATTCATGAGTAATGTTAAAAATACCTTTGGAGTCTCATTGTAATCATTCTTCTTAGACGGATTTGCATAACAACCACATCTCTTCTCAGAGACAACTACCACCATTCGAGAAAGTTGTTTTTAGTTTTATAGTTTTACAATTTCAACCTATTTTAATTATTCAATAGAAGTTATTGTTCACTAGTTATCTGTTGTTGTTATCCGTATCTCTGTGTTATTGTATTCATTCTATTATTCATTTTGTTCCTCTCATAAATCCATATCAATGGTATCAGAGTAGTATGCTATTCATTTATTTTTCTTTGTGCATGTCCCCGACAAGATCTAGGTACAAGAATTTGGGACTTGAACCAATCGAGCCTTTGCAAGATCGATCGCGAAAAACTCAAAAATAAACCATGGGGGATGATAAGAAATATGATGGAGCAGGAGATCCTATTAAAATGTTTCTCGAGGAATCCCTTGCACGACAAAGGAATGAAATGATGGACAAATTTGCACAGATCCTTCAACAACTTCCCACAGGAGATGCATGTTCATCAAGTGACCATGAAACCCCCTTCAAGGTACAAGTGATTTTTGATATTCCATTATTTGAAGGACTGATAGATGTAGATGTTGTAGATAAATGGATGAATATGCTCGAAGGGTACTTTTTCGGTCCACAATTTTTTTGACAGGGAAATTATTACTTTTGCATTCCTCAAGGTTGTCCCCCATGTTAAGGACTAGTGGGATACTTAGTCTTAGGAAAGGGACATAGAGGAATCTAAAATATTTATGGTCACCCCCACATGGTATTCCTTCAGGGATGCCATTAAATAACAATACTATCCTGTTGGAAGCTATAAGGACCAATACACAAGATGAACCACTCTACGTCGGGAAAGGGACCAGATAGTACCAGATTTCACCAATATTTTCCATACCCTACCCACCAAATTGGGTATCAAATACTCTGAATGACATCTGGTGCTCAAATATTGTGGTTTTCTACATAGATACATTCAAACAAAAATGGATTTTCTAGACATTGCATCATTAGGTGCGGCTTATATATATGATGTTAAGATCGAGCAAAAATTTAAGCAGAAGAGGTGAGAGTTTGGATTTGCAAACTTATCACAGCCAAAGCAGTGAAAAGGCGACCCCAACACACAAAAAAATGGATAGAGAAAAGATGGACACTCTTAGGACAACCAGTCGAAGCCACAACATAAGAAGGGTAATGAGAAGTCGAAGAAGGACACGGGAAAGTGGTGTGAATAACATAAAATCCCTTGGCACAACACCAAAGAATGTCACTCCAAATAGTCACTGGTGATCGAGCTGAAATATTCTGATTTAGAGGAATATTCTGACTCCGAATCAAATCCAGAAGGAGGGAAGCAAATTATTAATGTCGCTACCACCAAATTCCAACCAAGCGAACCGGAAGAAACATAGGAATGAGAACACCTCTTTCACTCACAGATGTGTGTAAAGGGGGCTTCTCTTCATTTCATTGTCGATAGAAGCATTCATAAGAACGTTATCTCAGCAAAGGTCATCAAATGACTGGACCTGTCGATGAAATTACACCCGGAACCCTATACCATCGGCTGGATTCGACAAGGAAGAGATCTCTGCGTCAGCCAATAGTGTCGTCTTCCCTATGACATCAAGCCCTTCAAAGATGAGGTATTGTGTGATATTACTCCCCTTGAATTTTTTGATGTTAGTTTAGGACAACCATATTTTTGGAAGCGACATGTTGTGTATGAGTCTAGACCCCGCAGTGTTATTATTATTTTGGGTAGACAATTGTATAGGATATCAGAGGTATCTCTGTCTACCGCTATTTCTTTAGTCTTTGCGAAGAAATGTAGTAAGGTCATTTCATAGACCATGAAGTTTGTATTCTTTGTGATCTGTGATCATAGTAAGAAGAAGGTTTCCACCACATCTTTGGCCTCTACACAGAGACTGTCTTTGCAAAAAAAGAAAATGGGTGAGATCATGGAAGAGTACAAAGACATCTTCTCCTCATTCACCAGGGTACTGATGCACTTCCAAGTCGAACATCCAATTGATCTAACCCCCAGTGCACCTCTTCCTAATGGATCAGTCTATCGTCACTCGTTGATGGAAAATTATGAAATCAAGTATCAGATCCAACAGGTGATTCAAAAGGGGCACATCATGCCCCACTCTTCCCCTTGTGGAATACTATTGTACTGGTGCAGATGAAATACGGGACCTGGCGACTCTGCATTGATTACAGAGCATTAAACAAAATCATAGTTAGGAACTGGTACCCAATTCCCTGAATTGATGACCTTCTTGACCAACTTAAGGGGGGAAATTTATTTAGCAAGATTGACCTAAAGTCTGGCTACCACCAAGTTCCCATCGAACCAATTGATGTATGAAAGATAACATTCAAATCTAAAGAAGGTCTCCTTGAATGGCTAGTCATGCCCTTTGGCTTAAAAAATGCACCAGCCACTTTCACGAGGTTGATGGATTATGTATTGAGACCCTAAACCAACTCTTTTGTGGTGCTATATCTAGATGAAATCCTCATCTTCAACAGAACTTGGGAGGAGCACATGCATCATATTCAACAGGTTTTAAGCACTCTATGGTAGTTCAAGCTATATGAAAACTTGGAAAAATGATCATCTGGCATGAGCAAGGTCCAATACTTGGGATACATTATTGATGAGCAAGGGGTGCATGTGGATCCAACTAAGATCTAATTCATCTATGATTGGCCATCCTCGACCACACTAATCGAGATTTGGAGCTTCTTGGGACTTGCCAACTTCTACTGACGGTTCATGTTTGGATTCTCCCATATTGCATGAGCCCTTAGCCATGTGACCAAGGGAGGTGGCAGGGAAAATTTCACATGGGGGAAGGAACAACAACAATCATTTGATGATATTAAGCATTGCTTGTTCTTAGCTCCAATACTCTCCTTACCCAATTTGCAACAACCGTTCAATGTTGAGACTGATGGATACGACTATGTTGTAGGTGTAGTTCTCTCTCAGCACAATCATCCAGTAGCATACCATAGTGAGAAAATCTTATATATCGTCTAGAATACCCCACCTATGACAAGGAAATGTGTTCCATTGTGCAAGAATGTCGTGAATGGAAACATTACTTTCTTGGAAAGGAGACAATCATCCACATTGATCACAAACCTCTACTATTCATACAGACACAAGGGAAGTTGTGGAACGATCGCCATCAAAAGTGGTCCACATACCTGCAAAAGTTCCATCTCAAAATCAAGTATAAGATAGGGAGCACAAATCATGTCACTGACTGCCTCAGTCAAGCCCCCATGGATGCACTCACCACCATGCTCCCTTCCTGTGGGCATGAGGCATCTGAGTGGCCCCAACTTTATCAACAAGATCCTGACTTCACCACCACCTATTAGCTCTTGGGTACAGTCGCGAATGTCACCATTTTTCACATTCAGGATGGATTGTTATGCCATCTAGGCCATCTCTGTGTTCCTGCAAGGGAGTGTGAAAAAATGATTTGGGAGGCTCACTATAGTCGGATGGCAAGACATTTTGGCATGAAGAAAACTATGGTCTCTCTACATAAACATTTTTCTTGGCCAAAACTTCGACAGGACATCAACAAGTATATCATATCTTGCACTTGATGTGCCATTGCCAAGCCATCCGTCAAGAAGCAAGGATTATACAACCCTCTTCCTACTCCCAAGAGGCCTTGGGAATCCATCTCGATGGATTACATGTTTTTTCTTCCATCCACCAAGAAACACAATGATCGCGTCTTTTTGGTGGTTGATCGGTTTTCGAAGATGGATATTCTCATAGCGGAAGATAATTCCAAGATCTTCTTCGAATGAGTGTGGGTCCATTTTTGGATACCATGGACCATCATCTCCGATCGAGACAGCAGGTTCCTCAACACATTTTGGTCGATTCTCTGGTCACTGTTGGACACCAAGCTCACTAAATCCACTGCCTTCCACCCTCAAACAGATGGTCAAACGAAGGTTGTCATTCGAATGATTGTGCACATCATGTGCATGTATAACTCTAAGCATTCTTGTGCATGGGATGAGAGTCTTCCCTATGTTCAACACAGCTATAACATGTCTCTGCATAGCTCCATCAGCCATAGCCCATTTCAGGTGGAGCTCAAATTCCAACCCTTGGGTCCCATTGATGTTCCACTACCTCTTGAAACCACACACAGTGATTCTTCGCATGTTCAGTTTGAGGCCTACAAAGCCACTAGATTCATTGAGTGGATTCGTCTCATTGGCCAACATGTCCATGAGATTTTGCAAGGAGCCATTGCTAAGTACAAGAAGTGCCATGATCAACATCGGGTACCACACAAGTTTCATATGGGATACAAGGTATGGTTACATTTACAGAAAGAATTCCTTATAGGGCCCCATTGGAAGCTCCATCCACTTCGCTATGGGCCCTACACTATCACCAAGGTTGTGGGTGACAATGCTTTTGAGCTCAAAAATCCCCCATTCCTCTTCTTGCACCTAGTGTTCAATGTGGACTTCCTCAGGCCATATTTTCCACTATTATTAGACACCTTGGAGATCGCAGAACAATTGACACCAACAGAGCTCAATCCTCACTACATGGAACATGCATCCACTAATCAGATAGTGGACACAGAGGTCAAGGGAACTCGCTAGCATAGGATCCAAATTTATCGCGTTGTCAAGGAAGGGAAACTCCTACACCAAGAAAAGTGGCTCACCTAGAGCCAAATTTAACATAAATTTCCTCACCTAATGGAAGAACTCAATGCAATGGAGACCATTGCTTCCTAAGGGGGGAGGAATTATCCAAGTGGATATTGGTGGCCACCCACCTATTCCAACTTGCTCTTCTTTGTTTGGTATGTGTTATATTCTTTGCATGAGAAGTAGTGTTTGCGTTGCACTGGGCACACAGGGGTTGGGGGGTAGCACCCCCGAGAATTTTTTTTTCTTCAGGAAACGTGTCACATTTTTGGGCAGTTTTTCAGCACATGGTTTTTTGCCGATGGTTTTCTATTTCCAGTTAAGGAATTAGAGTTGTTAACTAATCCAAGTCATTGGGTTAGGGTTTTGGATGCCACTAGATCCTATATGTATATTGTATTGTAAACAATGTAACACAATGAATGAATATATAATATGTTGGTTTTCCTAGTTTAGGTTTCCAGGGGAAAAATATCTATGTAATGTTTGTATTTTCCATTTTATTTTTTCTATTCTTTTACTGAAAATATGTTTGCAATAAATATTGTACAAGGATAAGATATACATTTGGTATCATATCTTTGTTGGCTTTAGGGGGACGCCTTTGTGGTCAAGGGTTTGTCTTGGGACTTTGATAAGCCTTGTTATAGCGAGAGATCTCTGGTATTTATTTTTCAGGTGAAAAGAAATGGCAAGCAATTCGAAAATGGAGATCGAGAAGTTTAATGGGCAAAGTTTTGAGTTGTGGAAGCTCAATATGGAACATCTGTTGGTGGATAGAGATTAGTGGATCACGGTAGATCCAGGTATGGCACCTATATAAACTTCAGCAGATGACTAGAAAAAATTGGATCGGAAGGTGAAGAGCACAATCCGACTATGTCTCTTAGATTCAATATTACTGAATGAGTCAGAGGAAGCTACAACCAAGGATTTATGGGATATGTTGGGGAAGTTGTATCAGTCTAAGTCCCTAGTAAATAAACTATTCCTGAGAAAGAAGCTATATAATCTGAGGATAAGAGATGGAGACTCGGTGGCAGAGCATTTGAATTCTTTCAATACTGTGGTAAGTCAATTAGTATCTATTGAGATTAAAATTTCAGATGAAGATAAGTGTATTAGTTTACTGTGTTCTTTACCAAACTCATGGGATAGTGTGGTTGTGGCCATAGGTAGTAATAAAACTACCTTGAAGTTTGATGAAGTGGTCTCATCCTTGTTATCGGAGGAGATGAGACAGAAGAATATGGAAGGACATAGCACATACGCATTATTTGCAAGAGGATGCTCCCAGGAAAGAAATATATCTAAGTTCTCAAGTGGGAGATCTAAGTCTAAGGGTAGATCTAAATCTACCAGAAAGTTTGTAGAGGTATGTTGGAGATGTGAAAAAGAAGGGCACTACAAGAAGTAGTGTAGATCCAAAGTTGAGAAAAAGAAGGGATCTAAAGAATCTCCTTCTATAGAAGAAAAGACCTCCAAAGAAGAGGGAGGAGATGTGTACTTGGATTCTTCAAGAACACATGCAGATCATGAGGCATGGTTGGTTGACTCAGGTGCATCCTTTCATATGACTCCCCACAGGGAGTGGTTCTGTGAATATGAAAGGTATGATGGAGGTAATGTTTTCTTAGGTGATGATTCGACAACCAGAATCATAGGACGAGGAAAAGTCAAGTTGAGGCTCATAGATGGAAGTATTAGAACACTACTTGGTGTTCTGTACATCCTAGGTTTGGCCAGAAATTTGATTTCTATAAGAAAAATGGACGATGCAGGGGTAAGAACAATATTTGAAAAGGAAACCTATAGGATGGTTCGAGGAGCAATGGTGTTGTTGAAAGGAGTTCGGCTTAAAAATCTGTATAAGATACAAGGAAGCACTATTAGTGATGGGTGTAATAGTTGCATTGTTCCTGATATTGGAGTTGAAGAAGAAATAAATCCTATAGTCTCTAGAGAAAAGGTTATGTTGTGGCATCAAAGACTAGGGGATATCGGAGAGAAGGGTCTTTGACTATTGCACGGTAAAGGTATGGTTGAAGGTATGTCTAACTGATCTCTGGATTTTGATTTATGTAAACATTGTGTATATGGGAAGCAAAATCAGGTAAGATTCCCTTCTGGTGCAACGAGGGCAGAAGGAATTTTATAGCTAGTTCACAGTGATGTTTTTGGACATGCATCGGTCACATTGATGTTTTTAGACATGCATCGGTCCCATCATTGGGAAAATCTGTGTACTATGTCTCATTTATAGATGACTTCTCAAGGAATACTTGGATATATTTCCTCTAGAAAAAATCTGAAGTCTTTGACAACTTTAAAGAGTTTAAGGCTCTTGTTGATAATCAAACATAGAAAATAATTAAGGTGTTGAGGTCAGATAATGGCGGAGAGTTCTGTGGGAATGAATTTGAAGAATTATGTAAGAAGTGCAGTATAGAAAGGAAAAATACTACTCCATATACACCTCATTAAAATGGAGTTGTAGAAAGAATGAACATGACACTGATGGAAAAAGCAAGGTGCATGCTCATTGGTGTCAGGTTAGGGCAAGAATTCTGGGCAGAGACAGTGGGTGTTGCATGTTACTTGGTCAACAGATCACCCTCATCAACGCTGGATGACAAGACTCCACAAGAGGTATGGACTGGTAAGAAACCTTCTCTCACACATCTCAAGATATTTTGCTTTGATGCATATGTTCATGTTCCAAAGGAAAACATGAGTAAGCTAGATAAGAAGGATAAAAAGTGTATCTGTATTGGATATAAAGATGGTCTCAAAGGTTATAATCTTTGGAACCCAGAAACTAAGAAGGTAGTGTATAACCGAGATGTGGCATTTAGAGAAATGAAGGATGTTGTTAAACATGAATTCCTACCAAGTAAGGAAGAACCAGAGAAAATAGAGTTTGATTTAAAGGATGATGAGTCAGACTCTACAGAAGAACAAGAATGAGAAGAAGAAGATCCTCATACTCCAGTATTAAGGAAATTGGTTTGATAAAGAAGGCTACTAGAAAGGTATACTCCATTTTATTTCCATTCAAATTTTTCTTTGTCTATTACTGATGATGATCCTAGAACTGTCAGGAAGGAAGTGGATTCATAGGATGGAAATCTCTAGAAAAGGGCCATGGATGAAGAAATGACAACTTTGGGCTTGGGATCTAGTGGAATTTTCGACTGGAAGGAAGCCTATTGGCAGAAAATGGGTATTTAAAAAGAAGATTAATGCAGAAGGAAAAGTGGAGAAATACAAAGCCCGATTAGTAGAAAAGGGTTATTCCCAGGTTGAGGGAATTGATTTTAATGAAATGTTTTCTCCTATTGCCAAGTTAACTTCTATAACATTTTTTTAATTTGTTATATGTTGCTGCCACATTTGATTTTTAAGTAGAACATATGGATGTGAAGACAACATTCCTACATGGGGATCTGGAAGAAGAAATCTATATGAAGCAACCAGAAGGTTATGTTGTGAAGGGAAAGAAGGAGTTGGTATGCAAGCTGAAAAATTCCCTGTATGGTTTAAAACAATCACCAAGGATGTGGTATCACAAATTTGATACTTATATGCTGGGACTTGGCTTCACAAGAAGAAAAGAGGATCACTATGCATATTTTAAATTAATTGGTGATCATTTGATTAATTTGGTCTTGTATGTGGATGGCATGTTGTTGATAGGAAACAACAAGGAGATTATCGAGGATGTGAAAACTCAGTTGTCCTCTAAATTTGACATAAAGGATCTCGGTGCTTCAAATTTCATTTTGGGCATGGAAATTAAAAGAGATCGAAAAATAGGAAACTCTGGTTAAATCAGAGAAAATATGTCGAGACAATATTGTAGAGGTTTAATAAGCAGGAATGTAAACCGATCAAGGTTCCTATTCCTGTTGGTGTAAATTTATCTGCGGATGAGTTTCCCAAGACACGGGAAGAGGAGGAGGACATGTCTCGTGTTTCATATGTGAGTGTAGTTGGCAGTTTGATGTATGCAATGGTTTGTACTATACCGAACATTACACATGCAATGGGATTTTTGAGTAGGTATATGTCAAAACCAGGGAAGGAGAACTGGACAACAATAAAAAGGGTTTTTCAGGTATTTGCATGGCATTGCTAGCTATGGATTGTGATACCAAGAAAGACCATGATTGGACAGAGTGGTGGATATACATGGCTTTGTGGATGCAAACTGGTTTGGAGATCTGGATCGTAGGAGATCTACAAGTGGGTATGTGTTTAACCTATTTGGAGGAGCAATAAGTTGGATATACAAAAGGCAGGTTGTAGTGGCACTTTCAACTACAAAATCTGAATACATGGCAACCACTCATGCAAGTAAGGAAGCAATATGGTTACAAATATTGTGTTCAGGTATTGGGTTGGTACAAAAAGCTGTAAGGATAGATTGTGATAGTTAGAGTGCAATTTTTCTGGCGAAGAACCTGACTTATCATTCAAAGACAAAGCATGTTGATATTCAATATCACTTCATGAGAGACATGGTTGAAGAAAAGAAAGTGTTGTTGATGAAGGTGGACACTTTGAAAAATGTTGCAAATTCATTAACAAAATCTATGAGCATTAAGAAGTTCTCTTGGTGTAGAGGATCCATGGGCATTTATGCCCTAGATTGTTGACTATGTAACCCTGTAACCCCGTATATGCAAAGAAAACAACAAGTCGTAGAATGTTGGGTATGTTTTATATTCTTTGCAATATAAGTAGTGTCTGCATTGCACCAGGGTTTGGGGGTAGTGCCCTCGATAAAAAAAAATTCCTCGAGAAACATGTCGCATTTTTGGGCAGTTTTTTTGGCAGATGGATTTTTTCCGATGGTTTTCTATTTCCGGTTAAGGAATTAGGGTTGTTGACTAATCCAAGTCACTGGGTTAGGGTATTGGATGTTGTTGGCTCCTATTATGTATATTGTATCATAAACAATGTAACACAATGAATGAATATAAAATATGTTGGTTTTCCTGGTTTGGGTTTCCAGGGGAAAAATATCTGTGTAATATTTGTATTTTCCATTGTATCTTTTCTGTTCTTTTACTGAAAATATGTTTGCCGTAAATATTGTACAAGGCTAAAATCTACACTCTTGACAATTTTTAGTTCAACATGTTCTTTTGTAATTCTTTGTAATTGTGGGTTATACACTTCTGGGGCTATTTGAATCCCTACACAACTTCCATGTGGATATTGGTGGCAGATCCAAATGGATTATTTTGGAATTTTTCATGTCAGTACATCTTTCTGTAATTCCAGGGTTATTTTGGGGCCCTAAACAGTGTTCTTTTGTCTTGTCATAGTCAAACTGTAGATGGAGTCATATTTTGTAGGCATAATGTGTATCTCTCAAAAATACCTTTCCAACGAGCTATCAAGCACCTAAAACGGAGGTCATATGCAAACGTTATGACCCCAAGAAGTTGGGGTACCAACTTACCCATTAGGGCCCACATAACTTTTGGTGTTTCATCTCCCACAATTAGGTTTTTGGATGTATAGGGTTTTGGAATTCATGAGAAATATTAAAAATGCCTCTAGAGTCTCATTGTAATCATTCTTGTCAGATGAATGTGCGTAGCAACCACATCTCTTCTCAGACATAACTACCACCATTCAAGCAGGTTGTTTTCAGTTCTGCAGTTTTACAGTTTCATCCTATTTTATTTATTCAATAGAAGTTATTGTTCACTGGATATTTGTTGTTTTTCTCTGTATCTTTGTGTTATTGTATTCAACATGTTATTCATTTTGTTCCGCTCATAAATTTGGATAAGAATATGTCAACGATGTTGTTCTCTCATCCATAAAACATTGGTCAGTTTAGCCATGGAAAATACATTCATGCCAAATAGGAAGGTTGAATGTACTATGGCATCAATCCCTGAAAAGATGAGACATTGTGTGATGTTTCCCCACTAGAAGGCTCTGATGTTCTTTTAAGACAACTATATATGTGCAAGTGTCATGGTGTTTATGATTTTAGGACACTATTAGACCCTATAGTGTCAATGTTACTTTAGGAGGTAAACTCTACATGGTACCAGTGGTAGTTTTGAATACCACATTCTATTTTATCTCAACAAAGTAGTGTAGGAAGGTAACCCCTAATATGGAGATATTTTTCCTCTTCATGATTTTCTTGGAAGGTGAATGGAAGATTATTGTATTGACCACCATAACCTTTGTGTGGGGTCTCTCTACACAAAAAAAAGTGGGTGGATAAGGCAGTAGAGATATCTTCACCTCACCTATAGAGGTGTGTCTACACTATCAGATAAAACATGCAATTGATTTGTTACGTAATGCTCCTCTACCTAATAGCCTAGTATATAAATTCTCTATTCAAGAGAAGGAATAAATCAAATGGTAGATTCAAGAGCTAATTCAAAAGGGTCACATTCGACCAAGCACATCACCTTGTAGGAGCCCAATTGTTTGGTTCATAAGAAGGAAGGTAATAGGGATATTAAGACAAAGGAGGGAACAATAAGGGTGAGTGTAAATATATAAATAAATGGGATTGAGAACACAATCGATAGGAAATTTACCTTTTATAAGAATAGTAATTTGTTTCTAAATAAATATTATGAGCTCCTAGCATTTTCTAATGAAAAAGTGGGATTTATTATTTTCTACCTAGAAGGAATTTATATAAATTCACAAGTGCATGGTATGTATATTTAATGTGCATTTTCATTGCATGATAGAATAATTATCCAAGTGTGTGTACTGCTAAATGGTGAAGCTATTAGATGATCATTATTTTTAAATTTGAAATTTTACATTTCAAATTAATAGGGGCTTCCGTGAAATAATATTATCCACTTTTAGTAGGTTTGATGAAAATATAATTCACTTTTGGCAGCAATATTGAAAATATGTGGGAATAACAAGAAATCCTTAAAAATAACTTTATGTTATCATCTCCTTGGTGTTCAAGTATAAATCTAGTGTGTGAGAGTATCATGTGGTCCTTCTCCTTAAGATATCAATGTCTAGCACTAATATGTTCTCCAATTCCTTTTCTAGTGCTTTCTATTCGTGGAATATCTCTTAGAATGAACGTTGTCCTCTAAATTTTCTAAACTTTGCATCGTACGAACCTTATGCCTTGTGTTCATCCTATGGCAATGCTAAATGTTTCAAAATTTTAGTGTGATCTTGAGAAGTTTTAATTGGGGGTTTTATCCTACCAACCCTTATGTGTAGGAGTTTCCCCTTTTCTCTTGTGTTTGGGTAGAGTTTCCTCAACATCCTCCCTTTCCTTATTCACATTCCCAACCTTGAATAAAAAGACATGCACATTGTATTCCATGACCTATTATTTTTTCCTTTGCCAATTCTTTATTTTTGGGATCTCCTCTTATATTAGTTTGGACGACTTTCCTTGTTATAATCAGGCGATATTCAATCAGTTGGATCAACTTTCCTTTCTCCATATTTCTTTCCATTTATACTACAAGATCACGTAAGCGAGTAGAAACTCTTCCTTTCACCTGAACATTTTATTCAATTGTGAATAACAATTTTGCATAGCTTTTCTTGTACACTAATATTGGGATATTCCCTAGGATCCTCAATCATTAAATTCTCTCCCTCCTATGTGATAAGAATCAACATATGGAGTTGACTAGGAATCCTCATGACATCCTTTCTTTCATTTTTTCCTTTTGATGTGGAAGTGATATGTAAATTACAGTTGATATTCAACTGGAACAGTTTGTCACAACAGATATTATAATATTCTAAAATCTTAGACTATGAAAACTAATTTTCCTTAGATCCTAGATTAATTAATTTCTAGCTTTGCTTGAATTTATGAAATAATTGAATTGTGAAAATAAAATAAATGAGAAAAAGAACACACCATCCACAAAAATGAACACAAGATATATCTCGGGAAACCCAATACTTGAGAAAACCCATCTATAAGGTTAGTCCTATGCTCTACTCTCTGTTCTTCAATTATAGAAATGCAAATACAAATAAAGAGGCACTCACAGTGGAGTCGTCTTTGTCATTGTGACTTGCATGGCTAATATAAAATATTTTCCTCCTCTGTTATGCTCTCAAAATACTACTCCTATATGATATAATCAACTATGGAACAAGTATAATGGTAAAGAATGGAACCCCCTTTCTCATCATAGCGATGTGATATTTAACATAGCTCAATAGTCGTTTAGGGTTAGGTTTTTTGCATCCTCAACCCTCAATTAGTGATATGATTTGGAACTTTTAGAATATTCTTGAAATTACACACATGGATATCCCCATATGTGTGATTAGTATGGGATGACGTGGAATCCACTCATACCATGGTGTTCAACAAGGTAGGTCAACTTGCGGGAGGCATTAATTTTTCATACGAGCTTCGATTGAGGTGATTTTTGCACTTTTCGAAAGGTCTTGATGTGTAGATAAAAATTTAGGTTTTGGGAACAAGTTTTGAATGCTATAATACCAAAAAAAAATAATTAATGACTCAAAATGGCTTTGAAGGGTTCTAGACCCCAATTTTCCAAATCGGGACCTACCATTAAAATGGCCTTGCAAGCTAAATCCTCCAATTTTTTCCACCCAGAAAGTACCAAGATATATGAAAAATTATATGATGATTCAATATGGATCATACCTCCCCATTTAGGAAGAATTTTTGTCCCCAAAATAATTACTAAATAAGGTAAGGAAAAGTTTTCTCTACCTTCTCCCTAGAGTACGATTTTTCTTTTCCTGGAAGTTGCATTTCAAGCTAATATGCGAAAAGTCATGTTGCCCCCATCTTCTAGTTTTGGACCTCTTCTGCAAAACAAATTCTTCTACCAACTCTGTGAATATTTTAGTGCTAATTATTCTATGGTAGGTAGGACTTGCACCTTAGTTTCTTGATCCAACATGGAAGACTCATAGAGATTGAGATTCTCCACATTCACTACTGAGTAATGTCCATGTATGGGGTTAGAATGAGTCTTTAAGTGTTGTAACCCACCATCTCCAATACCTCAAAAGGGACATACCATAGATCCTTGATCTTCTTACTAGGACCCTATAGTCTTTCCTTATTCAATTGTAACCAAACTATGTCTCCCAATTTGAATGATTTTTCTATTATGTGATAATCATGTCATGCCTTGTACCTTTCATATCACTTCTTTAGTGTTTGATGTATTTGCAAATGGATCTACCTAATCTTTTCAACAAAATTATTTTATTTCAATGCTTGTCTTGTGGTGTATTCCCTCACTCCTCCTTGTTTTCCATAAACAACATCTAAATGTGAAGGTGGAAAATATCTAAAGCAAGTTTCAAAAGGAGAATTACAATTAGAAGTATGGATTTCTCTATTATAAGAGTCTTGATTGCATATCATATTTTCAATTCAAGTCTTTGGATTCTTTTGATTGTAACCCCTCAAAATGTGAACCAAATTCATATTGACTACTATTTGGCCATATACCTATGGATGGAATGTTATAGATCTCTTCAAATTTATGTCCATATTCCCCCAAAGTGTAGTCCAAAAGGAACTGAGAAATATGTTATCCTTGTTTAAGATGATGTTCCTTGGAATACCAAAGTTCACCCAAACCTGTTCAAAGAACATGTTTTCTACTTCTTTTTCCCTAATGGTCTTTTTACAATGCATAAGAATGCACATCTTGTTAAACTTGTCATCTACCAAAAAAATATAACCAGATCACTTCCTGGTTGTTGGCAAACCACCCACAAAATCCATGGAAATGATTTCCCAAGGTTAAGTGGGTACATGTTTCCTATTATTGGGCTTGTTGGTACAAAAAATATTCATCATCTAATATATCGAACTACATATTTTTGAATTTTGGACCAATACACATACCTTTGCAAGTTAGCAACTAATAAGTTGAAATATTTCACCTTTAGGGACATGGAGCTTGTCTAGATTGTAGAGTAACGCATTATGGAGATGATATTCATCCTTTCCATCACCTTATTCTATATGAATTTGGTATTGTTGATGTTGAAACACCTCCTTGAATCCCTCATATTCTGTGTATGCCTAAAAATCTCCATGTGCATAAGAGTTCGCAAAGTTGTAATCTTAGATGTGGGTGGCCTTAAAAGCATGTCTGCCAACTTATTAATGTTTCTCTTATTATAATTTATGACTAGATGAAATTATTGCAGAAAGACCATCTACTTGTAATCTCTAGTTTTCTAAAGCTTATTTTGGTGCTATAAATACTACAATGGTTGGTGTTCTGTGTGGATAATGGTTTCGTTTCCCATCAGATAGTGTTTCAAATTCTTAATAGATTAAACTAGGGCATAAAGTTCCTTATCATAGGTAGTGTAGTTTAAGACTCCCCCGTGAAACATTTTAGAATGATAGCATATCAACTTTCATCCTTGCATCAAAACTACTCTGATATCATACCCACTTGCATTTGTCTCCACTTCAAAGGGCTTCTGCAAGTTAGGCAATGCAATAACTAGTTCTTGAATGATATTTCATTTTAGCTCATCGAAATATTTTTGTTGATTATTTCCCCATTAGAAACTCTTACCACTTGTTGTTATAGTGTGGAATGGTGCAACTACTGCTAAAAAATGATGATATGAACTTTTGCAGGTACTATGTTTCCCCAATGAAGCTCGTAACTTCAGTGACATTAACAGAAACTTGCCATTTAATGATGAACTCCATATTCATGGGATCTATCTTGAGCTCCTCTCCACTGATCACATACCCCAAATACACCAATTAATTCTAAGCAAATTCACATTTCTTGAGGTTAGCTAGCAGTTGGTGTTTTTTTAGAGTCTCTCACACCTGCATGAGATGTGATACGTTCTCCTCCCAAGTAGATATATAAACCAATATATCATTCAAATGAATTATAACAAACGAATCTAAGTATGGGTGCAATACATCATTCATTGTTCTCAAAAATGTAGTTGGTGCAATACATAAACCAAGTGGCATGACGAACCATTCATACAAAAATTCCCTTGTCTTTAAGGAAGTATTTCGGGTACCTTATTCTTTGACACCTACCTAATGGTGTCCTAATTTGAGATCCAAATTGGTGAAGTACTTGGAATGTTGCAATTGGTCTAACAAATCATTGATCCTAGGAAGAGGGTATCGATTCTTGAGTGTAGTCTTGTTCAAATCTTTGTAGTCGATACACATTCGCCAAGTCCCATCCTTCTTGTGTAGGATGATTATAGGTGAACTACAAGGTCAGGTGCTTGGTCGAATAACTCCCTACTTTAGCAATTGTTGCAAAATCTACTTCAATTCATTTACTTCCAAAATAGACTATTTATGCATCCCAATATTTCAAGTGATGGGGAGTCAGGAAACAATTGTATCTTGTTCTCTACTTCCCTCTTAGGTCATTTCCTCTTAAAATACTGGAACACTCCTTTGTATGCCTATAGAAAGTCCTCCAATTTTTTTTTGTTCTCCTTAGTACATCCCTCAAATAATTCCTTTACCCTTACTGATTCATCACCTGGCCGATTCTCTCTTAAGAAAAGAAACACATATTTATTATTGGAACTAATTGATTTTTTGGCTTGGTTGGCACTTACTATTGAGATCTTCGATTTTCCGTTTTGTGCATTGATGATGTAGGACTTCCCATCCTTGATTAGGAAATACTAGTTTTCAGTCTGCATGAAGAGCACATCCTCCATATACATTTAGGGGCTTCCAAATAGTACACCACACACATCAAGGGGTACTACATCTAAATCCAGTTCATCAATAAAATATGCACTTACAACAAATTTAATATTACACTATGTCCCAACCTCGATTTTTACATCCTTTTTCACCCACTCCAATGGGTATGGGCTTGGATGATCATGAACCTCTAACCTTAGCTTTCTAACTAGATCGACTACTATGAGATTAGACTACAAACCATAATCAAATAGAGCATCTACATTGGTCTTCTTGATATGGAAGAGTTTCGTCATCTCCTTCTCTTCCTTTTTGATGAAGTCTACTCACATTCACGTCCTTCTACAATGAAGTGTAGGATATATTCTCATCCACAACTGAGCTTCTCTCTACCTGATTGCTTGAATACGTGGCTAGAAGGTTCTTCTTCTTGGAATCCATCTTAGGGTTTTTAGGGTTCATCTCTGGATGTAGTTTCCAACACTTTTCTTTAGTATGACCACTGATATTGCAATGGTTACAATGGTTACTTGGATCCTTGGACTAATTTGCAGTGGATGTCATTTTATTTTCTTTTCCTTTCCACTTCTTCTTTCCTTCCTTGGAAGCGCCTTGGTGCTCTTTCTGTTCGGAGCCTCTTGGATGTGCTTTTTTTGGCTTATATTTTCCAGATACTTCTCTTACACACAACCCTCATTAAATGTCTTGGGATTGAAGATCATCACTTTATTTCACAAATGACTTTGTATACCCCCCAAATACTTGAGGAGTACATATGGGTTCTTGGGAGCGATACCCAACATAATAGTTATCTTCCTGAATTTGGTGGTGTACTCTTGCACACTTTGCACCTTCCTTTTCCTGAAGTAATGCCAATGGATCCTTTACTCCTATACATACCCAATGTAGTAGAAATGGGACTTAGTGAGGTTTTTGAAATCCTCTCACTCAGTTATTGGTGGATCATCCTATAACATAAGTGTATTCGTCTAAAGTTCCCACCAAGTTAATGCATGGACCTCTAATTTCAATCTAGAAAACAAAATCTTCTACCCTTCTTCTATATGGTGGACATTGAAATAGACCTCTAACTATTGCAACCAATGATTCAATTTTAATGCATGATATCACCTTGGTATGGTTTGATATCCACTTTCACTTCCATTTTAAATAAGGCCCATGAAGGTTTAATGGCACTGGAACTTGGATGCTCTTTCTCAATCTCTTTCCTCAACTCCTTTTCTTGGTCTTCATTATCTCTCAATTTCCCCTGTGATATGATCCTTGAGTTAGAGCCTCGAACCTCTTCGAATGGTATGAGATTGTTTGATAGAGCCACCATGCAGAGGGTCATATTGCAAGAGATATCATCAACTTTCTGTTCTAGCCTCACAAATATCTCTTTTGGTAGATATGGAGGGTTTTTATGAAAAAAATCATCCACCATGGAAAAGGTTCTGCGATTTTTTTTTCTCAAGCCAATTCGTAGATCCTGCAAATTTCCACAAATATCCCAAAGAAAAATTATTTGATACCAATATGATCTATAAAATTCCATAGATATTCCACTAGAATAGTTCATCACAACAAATCTTATGATATTCTAAAATCTTAGACTATGCAAGATGATTTTCTTTAGATCCCAAATTAATTAATTTCTAGCTTTGCTTGAACTTATGAAATAAATGAATTATGAAAACGAAAGAAATGAGAAAAAGAACACACAATCCAAACACATATGAACACAAGATATATCCTGGGAAACACAATACGGGAGACAACCCATCTAGAAGGTGAGGCCTATTCTTTTCCCTCTTTTCTTCAGTTATGGTTCAATGCAAATACAAAGAAAGAGGAACTCACTATGGATTTTTGTTTGACACTGTGGCTTGTATGGATTCTATAGATTCTTTTCCTCTTCTGTTATTCTCTCAAAATACCACTCCTAGCTCCTGTTCTCAACTATGGAACAAGTAAAATTCTAAGTAATGGAACCCTCTTTCTCCTCCTAGTGGCTTGATATTTAACATAGATCGATAGTCGTCTAGGGTTAGGTTTTTCACATCCTCAACCCACAATTAGTGATATGGCTTGGACCTTAAATAATATTCTTGAAAGTACACATGTGGTTATCCCCATATGTGTGAGTAATGGGGGCTGGCATGGCATACACTTGTACCATGGTGGTCAAGAAGGTAGCTCAACTTGCATGAGGCATAACTTTTGCATATGAGCTTCAATTGAGGTGATTTTTACAAAGTTGGAAAGGACTCTATGTGTACATCAACATCAAGGGTATGGGATCAAGTTTCAAACATTATCACCCCAAAAATGTCATTTAATGCCTCAAAAGGCTCTGAAATGCTCTAGACCCCAATTTTCCAAACTGGACCTACTACTAAAATGGCCCTTTTGGTCGATTCCTGCTATTTTTTCCACCCAAAAAGTACCAAGCTAGATGAAAAATTATATGATGATTTAATCTAGATCAAGAAAGATCCCTAGGGTTTTGGAAATCCTACATACCCTAAGACAATTTTTCATATTTTGTGTTTTGTTACAAGATTTTCATATTTCTGGCATGTAGATAATGGTTCAATGTTTTCATCTACGCATTCACATACCTTGTGATAATAATCTACATTTTGGATATGTTGTTGGTGAAGTTTTTATCTTCTTATAAACCATCTTTTAGAAGCAAAGAGTGTGTTTATACCTTATGCCCAAACCTAGGACCAACAAGCATAGAAATTCTTGTGTAGATGGTGGATTAGTATTTTGATTAGTGCATGCTCATATTTTGGAATCAAGGTCTGAAATTTGGATAATATTTCAAGTACACATTTTTCTACATGTTTTCCAATTTTCACCAAACTTTGATGTTTCACAAGTGTCCAAAACTAGTGCATAATAAGTTCCAAATTTTGTTTGTGCACTGACATAGGACTAGTATTTTGATCAATGTGCTCTCATACTTTGGAGTTAATGTATAAATTTTGGATATTTTGTAGATGAAAAATTTCAATATCCACTCACAAAATTTCATAAAAATTATTTAATTTAAGTCTCGACCCCAATACGTCCTAGTTTAGAGATCGTGCATAGAAATTACTAGAAATAGGGGCTCAATATTTTTCCTTGTGTACATCCAATTTTTGAATCAGAGCTTGAAATTTTTACAAGATGTAGAGGAAATACTACTCCACCTTCCCTCGATATTTCATAAAATGATGTTGACTTTTATTGATTCAATAAATTCAAACAAAGAGTATGACATGAGAAAACTAGAATTTCCTGCATGTTCATATTTTCCTAATTCAACTTCAAATATTCAAACTTTGGATTATGGATTGTAATTGGAAGGTTAAAGGTGATTATTATCTTCTATAATTGAAATCAAGTAATTATTTGAGATACCCAATGAAATTAAAATTCTTGAGATTCAATCAGTTACTTACTGATATGTTAAATATTTGAAGCATTCATGTAATTGGGGCATTTGGCTTTCCATTGTTTTGGCCTTTTATAGCTACTAGTAGAGTTGTTTGAAAAATACACCTACAAAGAGTCTTTGTGAACATAATGATACCTAGGAGCATTTGAAATTGATACTCATAACGTTTTTGGAATTTTTTTGTATGTTGTCTATTTATTCCTTTACTATACTGTGGAATCAAATTATCTATTGTGTGTGGGTTGTTATGCTTTTGCTATGCAATTTTAATCTATAGGCCCCTGCGTAATACATCAAGTGGTATTTGTTGGCGTTCGGAAGTCACTCCTGGATTGCTAGCAGGAGCAGAGCCCGAAGCCCATCAGATTTAATGTCACGGTTGGTTTTAAAGGGTGATCAAATGGAGAAAATACTCAAAACAACACAAGCTCAACTCAGAAACTGGACC
>ML782276.1:370459-382163 GCA_009831015.1 Picea engelmannii
TGTATGAATTTTATGTGTATTAATCCCTTGATTTTTTTTTTCTAAAGTGATTATAAATACTTGCATTACACATTAAGGAATATCTTATGGTGGAAAAGGTTGCTAAGTGCTAAATCCATAATAAATTAATGGTTCTCAAGTAGTGTTGCTTGCTAATCAACCATGTATCTCTACATCATTAATAGATCATTCCTTCTGAATTATTTTCAGGAATGTTGTGGATATCCATATTCTAACTCACAACCAACAATATGGACTACCTCTTGAATTATCTCCATCTAAATCCAATGACAATCCACACTCAAATAGTGGTCACTTGAAAATATTGTGACCTAAAAAATGGCATATTACAATAATTTATTATAGAAATAATTTTTCTCATTTATCTTCTACATAATTGTAAATCACTTAACAATCTCAACTCAATGTTATGTCAAATTAACCTCCATAACTAGTACTATAATTACTCAATTACGAAGATGACATAAGATAAAATTCTATTATGTAAGTACACAACATTTGGACAATCCAAACACTTCATATACATTTAGAATGTGAGATACATGCACCTACCAATATCTTATCAGGGGTTTTTAGAAGTCAGGCTCTTCAAACCCTAGCAATGGAAACCATAAGATAACATTAGCCAATAGCTCACTCCATTAGAGATCATCAACAAGGTAGCATACACAATGGTAAGTCATTTTTTGAACCTACATTTGTATCCCACACTTGTACAAGATCAACTCCCTCTATCTTCTTGATAACAATAACATTAGGTAGCACTAGGGTTTTTGAATGCCACAAAACCATAACTTCTTCTCTTACCATATATTCATGATAAAAGTCTTTATTTTCTCCTCCAGGTATAAGTCCTAGTATTCCTAGTCTCCTTAGGAGAAAACCTTGACCCTAGTGTTCCCTTGACATTCCTTTGAGAAGCCTAATTGTTAGTTTCTTAGTTGATTCAATCCATAATTTGACCAGTTTCTAGGTCACACACATTATTCTCCTCTTTTTATGCCTGACATATATAAAATCATTTGATTTATGTGTAACCCTTCATAAAATGCCAAAATGACTAGTCAAGGACTCATTAATGCACTCACGCTTGTTTATATTGTGTAGTGGGTATATGTAAATTTTGTTAAACCCATCAATTATTAATAAAATTTATTCAGTCTTGCATGATGTCCACTAAACTTATTGATTTGGATCAATAGAATGAGAGAGTTCACATGGAAACTGGATCTTAGAATGGGTATCATTTTCCACCTAAAAATAAAGGTTTTGGGGTTATATTTCATGACACACCATAGAAAGTAATGTTATTCTACCAAATTACTCCATGGAGACTTGAAACCATTATTCTTTTTCCTTCACCATCTATGAGAGTTTATTGCACATTCCTACCCAATTTTTGGGTTAGAGCACACAAGGAGACAAATGACCCTCCCAAACCCAATCTCACAAACTTGTTGATGCCATGCCACGCCATTATCATGCCTTTCCAAGCCATTCCATGGCATGCTATTTTCATGCTATTTTTATTTCCACGCAATTTCCATGCCTTTCCATGCCATGCCATTTCCATTCCATTTCCATGTCTTTCCAAGCCTTGCAAAGGTAAGCCATGCCATTTCCATGCCAATGCTATGCCTTTTCAAGCGATGCCCTCACATTCCATTTTCATGCCTTTCCTTGCCTTTCCTTTCCTTTTAATGCATTGTCATGCCATTCCTTGCCATTCCTTTCCTTTCCATGCCATGCCATTCCTTCCCATGCCATGCCATGCCTTGCATTACCTTGCCTTCCCATGCCATGCCATGTCTTGCCATGTCGTGCCTTGTATTGCCTTTCCTTTCCATGTAATGCATTTCCTTTCCTTATCATGCCATGACATTCCGTGTCTTGCATTGCCTTACCTTGTCATTTGATGCATTACCTTGCCTTGTCATGTCACGCCATGCCATGCCTTGCATTTTCTTTCCTTGTCATGTCATGCCTTTGCTTGTCATGCCATGCCTTTCCTTCCATTGCCATGCCATGTCATTCCTTGCCTTTCCATTCCATTCCATGTCATTCCTTCCCTTCCATTTTCTTTTCATGGCATGCCATGCCTTCCAGTGCCTTGCCTTTCCATGCCATGACATGCCATACCATTCCTTTCCTTCCATTTCCATGCCTTTCCATGCCATGCCATGCCTTTCCTTGCCATGTCTAGCCTTGCCATTCAATGCCCTTCCATGTCATGTCATGCCTTGCCTTGCCTTGCATTTCCATTCCATTCCATGCCATGCCATGCCTTTCTTAGCCTTTCCATGCCACGCCATGCCATGCCATGCCTTGCCTTGGTATGGTATGGTATGGTATGCCTTGCCTTGATTTTCTATGGTATGGTATGGTATGGTATGTCTTTCCTTGGTATGTTATGGTATGGTATGGTATCCTTGGCATGGTCCGATATGGTATGGTATGCCTTGCCTTGCCTTGCCATATTATGGTATGCCTTTCTTTGGTATTGTATGGTATGGTATGGTATCCTTGGCATGTTATTCCATAACTTGAAGGCAAGGAAAGGAAAGGCTAGTGAAGTAAAGGTATTCCATGCCTTGCCTTGCCATGCCATGCCATGATTTTCCTTTTCATGCCATGCCTTCACTTTTCATATCTTTCCATGCCATGCCTTTCCTTTCCATGCCATGCCATTCATTTCCTTGCCTTCACTTTCCATTCCATGTCTTCCCATGCCTTTCCTTGCCATGCCATGCCTTACATTGCCTTCACTTCCCATGTCATGCCTTGCTATTCCATGACATGTGTTGCCTTGCCTTGCCATACCATTCCTTGCCTTTCCATGCCATTCCTTTCCATGCCATGCCTTGCCATGCCATGCCTTTCCAAGCCATGCCTTGTTGTTGGACATGCAGTTTTTGGATGCAAATTTGGAAAAAAACCTAAGAATGAAGAAATAACGTAGAAGGAAGAAAGCACGTAGAAGGAGGGAAGCGTGCAGAAGGTAGAAAGAGCACAGAAGGAAGGAAAGTGCGTAGAACAAAGACAACACATGGGTAGAAGAATAAAGCAAGTGAGAAAGAGAAGAAAGCATGAAGGATGACAATGCACCTTTCTAGAAATAGAAAAGCAACAGAGAAATTGTATAAATAATGAAAATTAGAAGAAAGCAAATGACTAGTTAATTGAAGCTGGCCATGCCATGCATTGTAGTAGGCTATTTAGGGATAATAGGGATTTAAGCCCTAGAAACTAGCCAACACTTTCCATACCATGCCTTTCCATGCCATGCCTTGCCTTTCCTTCACTTTCCATGCCTTGCCTTCACTTACCATGCCATGCCTTGCCATACCATGCATTGCCATGCCATGCCATGTCTTGCCTAAGTGAACAAGTTTAATACATAAATGAACAAGTTTAATATGTAAATAATGCTTGTACTAAATGAACAAGTTTAATACGTACAAATTACAATCAAAGGATTCATTAAGCATGTTATTATACAACTTGTTATCCCATATATCTTAGATAAAAATACTTGCATGAGAATTTCAATTTCATAACATAATCTCTCTTTATTCATATATCTAAGGTATATTCATAGTTTTCAAACATGGATTATCCTAATTAATAGGATTTACCTAGACCTACACCTAGACCTACACCTAGAGATAGACCTTGTCTTGCCTTACGATTTCAAGCCATGCTTAGCCTTGTCATGAATTTCCTTTGATTACCTTGTCTTTCCTTGCTTTTCCTTTCCTTGCATTTCCATACCAACATGTCCTTGAATGACTTGAGGATCCAAGTTTCAAATCGCGATAAAAAATCAAAATGGGACTCAGATGGGTGAACCATCGGTTGCATTGGATCCATAGCACTAGGTTTCAACTAGTGGGGCCCCTCCACTGTCATTTCATCGACTAGAAAACCACTTGTTGGAGTATCTACGACACTAGGGTTTTTCTCATTGAGACATAGTGAAATTTTTGAAGAGGAGATCGATTTTCAAGAAAATGGTGTCAAGTGTTTTGGGTAGTATAGTCACATGGGCCTTGGAAAAATAGACTTGCGGGAGCTTACAAAACTCCATCACGCTGCTTAGTTTGGATTTATTCCCCTGAACTAAATTGACCACATGTCCCTAAATGGCTTGAGGAGGTGAGTTTCAACTCCTGATAAAAATCAAACTAGGACTCATATGGATAAACCATCTGTTGCATTGGATCGAGAGCACAAAGTTTCAAATAATGGGGCCCCACCATTGTCATTCCGTCGACCGAAAAACTGTTTGTTGGAGTATCTCCAGTACTAGGGTTTTTCTCAATGAGACATACTGCAATTTATGAAGAGGAGGTTCATTTTCAAGAAAACTGTTTCGGGTGTTTTGGGTAGTGTAGTTATGTGGGACTTAGCCAAACAGACTTGCAGGAGCTTACCGAACTTCGTTATGCTGCTCGGTTTGGATTTTTTTTCCCCCAAACCAAATTGGCAACGTGTCCCTGAATGGATTGAGGAGGCGAGTTGTAACTCACGATAAAAATCAAAAAGAGACTTAGATGGATGAACCGTCAGTGGCATTGGTTTCGGAGGACTGGGCTTCATCTATTGGGGCCCCTCCACTATCATTCCATCGTCTGGAAAAACCGTTTGTTGGAGTATCTCCGACACTAGGGTTTTTCTCAATGAGGCATAATGCAATTTATGAAGAGGAGATCGATTTTCAAGAACACTATGTCGGTCATATTTGGGTAATGTTATTCACGTGGGCCTTGGACAAATAGACTTGCAGGAGCTTACAAAACTCTGTTATGTTTCTCGGTTTGGATTTTATGCCTCAGACAAAATTGGCCACATGTCCCTGAATAACTTGAAGAGGTGAGTTGGAACTTGTGATAAAAATCAAAGCTGGAATTAGACGAAAAAACCATCAATTTCATTAGATCCGGAAAACCTTGTTTCAACTGGTGATTCCCCTTTGTTGTCATTACCTCGACAGAAAAACATTTTTTTTGAGTATCTCTGGCACTAGGGTTTTGTTGAGTTCTTATTACATATGTTTGACAATTTAACACCTTGTTAGGCTAGACATGGCATGGAATGTGAAGGCATGGCAAGTGGAGGCATGTAAAATGAAGGCAAGGCAAGGAATTACAAGGCATGGCAAGGCAAGGAAAGGAAAGGAAAGGTAAGGCAATGCATGGAAAGACAAGGTAAGGCATGGCATGGTAAGGCATGACATATCATGGAAAGGAAAGGAAAGGCATGGAAAGGAAAGACAAGGCATGACAAGGAATGGAAAGTGAAGGCAAGGAATGGAAAGGCATGGCAAGGCAAGAAAAGTGAAGGCAAGGTATGGCATGGCATGGCAAGGAAAGGAATGGAAAGGGAAGACAAGGAATGGAAAGGAAAGGATAGGAATGGAAAGGAAAGGAATGGCAAGGCATGGAAAGGAAAGATAAGTGAAGGAAAGGCATGGCGTGTCATGGCATGGCAAGGCATGGAATGTAATGGACATGGAAAGGAAAGGCATGACAAGGAAATGAAAGGAATGGAAAGGAAATGGAAGTGAAGGAAAGGCAAGTGAAGGCAAGTCAATGCATGGCATGGCATGGCATGGCAAGGAAAGACATGACAAGGCAAGGAAAGGGATGCCAAGGCAAGGAATGGCATGGAAAGTGAAGGAAAGTGAAGGCAAGTGAAGGCATGGAAAGTGAAGGAAAGGCAAGTGAAGGCATGGAATGTGAAGGCAAGTCAAAGAAAGTGAAGGTAAGGCAAGGCAATGAAGGCATGGAAAGTGAAGGAAAGGAAAGTGAAGGTAAGGAAATGCAAAGAAGGCATGGAAAGTGAAGGAAATGCAAGTGAAGGCATGCCAAGTGAAGTGAAGGCAAGGCAAGTAAAGGCAAGAAAAGTGAAGGAAATGCAAGTGAGGTGAAGGCAAGCGAAGTGAAGGCATGGAAAGTGAAGGCAAGGAAAGTGAAGGCTTGACAAGTGAAGGAAAGGCAAGTGAAGGCATGGTAAGTGAAGGAAAGGCAAGGCAAGTGAAGGCATGGAAAGGAAATGAAAGGCAAGGAGAGTGAAGGCAAGTAAAGGCATGTTATGGAAAGGAAAGGAAAGGAATCACCTGGCATGACAAGAAAAGGCAAGGCATGGTGTGACAAGGCAAGGCATGACATGAAAATAAAAGAATACCATAACAACCATAAAATGAAGCCAAAATTATTCCTTTTACATACCTATGGTCATTCAAGTAGACCATCAGGATCACTTCTAATACTGATGGTGTCCATTAACTTCTCATGCTCAGAGTAAGGTAAGAAGTATCGTAACTTTGATGAGTTCTTACTTGGCATTGTTTGTAGTTGGAGGTTTGTACCAATAACCAAGTTTGTAAAGTGGTATAAAAATTGATATGGCTTATAATCTTGAAATACATAACCACCTTTATTTCGTGTTCTTTCATGTTCTTTCATCCTATGTCAGATATTCTCCTTTAATAACTATCAACCCAATCGAAAATTCAATGCCTTCAGAGTCCGTTGCTGATTGCATGAGGGTCTTCTTTCACTCTAAGCATCGTGCCAACCAATAATCAGTTCCCCACTCATTATCTCTTGAGGAAACCATTGCATATATTTTCCCTGCAAAAAATGGAGTGCCAAAATGTGATTCCACTAAATGACCAAAGAATAAAACATTGATTATAGTTATTCAAAATTTAATAGAAGGATTCAACGAACCTGGTAGTACGAGATATGAGACATGATCATAATCTGAAGAAATAATTGATTGGTCATCCTCCAACTGGGATAATTCCATAGTTATACGTTGACCAGTGGGGAGTGATACACAATCCCATCTATCAACCCATTCCGTTGATTCACAATCATCCCATTCATTACTACTACACAGACCACAGAAGAAAGAGAGTTTTCATGTCCATATTTCAACCATTGCATTGTCTGATGTTCTAACTAAATGGAATCCACGATTTCCCTGGACTGTTTTTCATTCATACCATTGTGATCAATATAAATTGACCACCTCCCAAAAATATATATGTACATGTCATTTCCTGTGTGATTCGTATTCACGTGTTTCTATTCCCTCTCCCATTACTGAAGAACACCATTCAACAATGGATTTGACATCTTGAATGAGGAACGTAGTTGTGAAATTAATTTCTTTCCTTAATAACGCTATTTTTATGCATATATATGCTCCATCATGCTCCCCTTTCCTGTGACCAGACTCAAGATGTTCCAAATGTGTGGTACCTTTAGTTTTTTCTGCAACATACAAAACCATTGAAATACACAAGCATTTTTCAACTGGCCCATTAAAACATCTGACCAAATCCAATGTTGATCCATGTGCATGTTCTTCTCCTTAAGGTGATTCTAGAACAATTGAAAAAAATGTTGTACATAGGCTAAGTCATGTCAAAAATCATCGCTTATGTAAAAGTGATACTCTTTCAATATAACTTTGTTTTGTTCATTACTATTCGGTACATGCCTGTATGTGATATGAAACATTATGATGATCTTATACGAGTGGTAATATTGACTTTGAATCTCATTTTGTGGTTGAAGGGTGTAGTTCTCAGCAAAATCAACCACTGATAACACAGTACCAAGAGGAAATGTATTTTTTCATATTCTAAAATTCTCATCCTACCATCGAGCCACATGGACATGCTAAACATGATGTTCTATCTTTTCAATGAAGTCACAAAATCATACTTGGGAAGTAACCAATTGCATCTTTTTCTTTCTTGTCCTCCATCAATATCATATGTGACATATTTAAATCTTTGCAAGGTAACCTCCTTCCTCCCCAATTCATACTTATCACTTACATGGATGCACTTGCTCAGTAATGCAATTCCATTGCACCTGGGGCATGTCCCATCTAAGCATTCTTTTTGATAAAATGTAAAACCCTCTAGCCTTGTATGCAAGATGTTGTGAATAAAGTCTTTAGATGAAGACAACGAAAATATAATCGAGCATTCCTGCAAAAGGGTGTTATGCAAAAAATGATATGTGTGTGTGTGTGTGTGTGTGTGTGTGTGTGTGTGTGTTAATAACCATACTCAATTTGATATTTACAACAACATGTGTTACGAATCGTGCTTATTCGAACATACCAAGTCTTGCATTTATGGAAAGATCTTTGGCCCATTTTAAGTGCACTATGTATTGTTCTGAATCTCTCATACAATTCCGTCTGTGTGATGTCAAGAAAGTGTTTAATATGGGGTTCACGATCCCTATATCCCCTTCTCAACTTTAGTACATATTTTTTTTTGGAAGAAGGCCTAGTGTTCTCACGAAAGAAATCATGAACTAGTACCTTAATGGCTCCAATTAAATTCATGTTAGAACGAGGTATCCTACCGATGAAATCCCACAAATATGTTGGGCCACCTTTGTCAAGGTTATCTCGTCTATGAGAATAATTTATAAGGGTTTTGACATTGCATTTTAGGAGTTGAGAGGTTTGTTGTAGAAAACAATGTTTTCTTGTGACCATGATAGCAATTTATTGTGATAAGACACGTCGAGCTGCATTGCAGTATTTAGAACGAGATTTCTTACCAATTCTTTGAAAATTATTTACAAGATTTCTAACAATACGATGACTTGTTTCTACACTTTTGACTATTTTAATGCCTAAAATTCTCCTAGTAGCAGTCAAACTTCTAGATTTTAACAAAGCTAAAAATAATTGACATTTAACAACATCGAATTTTGGTTCAAAATATTATTTAATGATTTTATAAGAGTGATAACGAATAGTATGGTTAGGTAACTTATCGTCAAGTGATGTTAGACCACTTTTATTGACATGAATGTGTTTAGGATTTCTTCGTCACACAGTGCTCAATCTAGGTAGGGGTGATGAACCCCTATTCTGCCACTCTTGACCTCTTTGTTGTGGAGTTAACAATATTTTGATTCTTTCCCCTTCAATCACTAGCATATCAACTCTAGGAGAAGAGTGGACATGGGATTGACTAGTTTTTGGAACATGTTTTCCCAACAAGAGATTGCACCATAGAAACTTCTTCACCACAATGTTATACACCAGTTTCTTCTCTAATTTCATCCATTGTATAATCAGCTCCAAGAAAATCCTCCATCATCTAGTCATGCACAACAAGATGTATTGATGAGATACTAGATGGATTTATCTCTAATGAACTCTTGTGCTTTTCTTCTGGTGATGGAGGAGAAACAACAATGACATCTATTCCGCTAGAAATTGGATTTCCCTCTTCTGAAAGCCTATGCTTTGACATACGTAACTTTGTCTTTTCTCTTTCATATTCTACATTTTTAATCAATTTCTCTTTTATCGAGGAATTCCTTTCTTGAATCCATTGGTTCCCCATGTTTAAAGAGAAAAATGGTTTCCAAACACCCCACCACAAATTTGTATTTATATTATGTAATAAGGAACAACTAACAATTCCAATTCCAAGTGGAGAAATTTTTCTTCATATTACAAAAGAAGACACAAATAATAATTCCAATTCCAATTGGATAAATTTGTCTTGGTATTACAGAACTAGCAATTTCAATTGGACAAAATTTTCTTGCAGTTCCAAGAAGACAAAAACAACAATTCAAATTGGACAAATTTGTCTTCCAATTCTAAGAAGACACAAGAAGAAAAAAACAACAATGCCAATTGGACAAATTTGTCTTCCAATTCCAAGAAGAAACAAGAAGATACAAACAACAATTCCAATTCCACTTGGACAAATTTGTGTTCCGATTTTTCCTATAATGGTCTGGCAATAGCACAAAACTGTCTATGAATCAAACAAGACTAAAATAAGAAAAACATATTTGTGCATGTTGTTTTTATGTGAAGATGTTGCGAATTCTTTGTCATCCTTGAGATATATGAGGTAGTGGAGTGTGCTTGGCACCAAAAAATGCCCAACAAGAACACACATGCAATCCTAGAATGCATGTGCACTAGAGCATGTGTGCATTCTAGGAATGTGAGCATGTTCCTACTGAGCGTAAATGAGCAACAACTACAACTCTATCAAGTCACAAGATCATGTGTGTGCTCTTAATGCAACAAATATAACATTTATTATAGACCAAATGTATTTATGAATAAATATGTATAGGGGTATGGGGACAACTATGCCCTAAAGGGTTAGGATTGAAAGTGTTTTCAAGGATAGATAAATGGTTAGAGCACCAATATGTGGGTGATGTGGGTGGAAGGGTTGTATAAAAGGTATATGCATAGTGCACTCAGGGCTCGAGTGTAGAGGGGCTTAAGAGTTGAGTATAAGTTATACCTAGGCTTACATGGAGCTAGGGGGGTCTAGGTCATGGTCTACATCAAGCTTTAGATCATTGTCTAAATCTATCTCTAGATTTATATCGTGGTCTAGGTCATGGCCTAGGTCAATATCATGATATACATCATGGTCATCGTATAGATCTAGGTCATGCTCTAGGTCTTTCCATGTCTAGGTCTTTCTATGTCTAGGTTTAGGTCTAGGTATTGACATGTCTAGGTTAAGGCCATTTCTTTCCTTGCGATGTAGGAAGGGGGGTTTCATAGAGAGGAAGAAAGAGAGTGTGAGAGGGGGAGAGGGGAATAAAAATAAAGTGTGAGAGGGGGAGAGGGGAATAAAAAGAGAGTGAGGGACAATAAGGCATAGAGGGGGGGTAGACAGTGAGAGAGTGAGAGGAAGGGAGAAAAAATAGGGAAGGGGGGTTAGATATATGAAAAGAGAGAAAGGTAGGGAGAGTGGGGGAGAGAGAGGGTTAGATGCAAGAGGTAAAGATATAAGGGGGTAGAGATGGATTTTTTGGGAGTGTGACAGGGTGAGAGAGGAAGACCAATATGGGGGTAGAGAGAGAGATGTGGGAGAGAGAGTGAGAGTGAGAATAACAACAAGGAGAGAGATAAAGAGGTGGAATATGTAGGAGAGAAATATAATAGAGATAGTGGGATGGAGGGACAAAGGGGAAGAGGAAGAGGGAGAGAGACAAAGAGAGAGAGGAGGAGACTTGAAGGGGGGGAGAGAGAGGGGGGTGCGATAAAAGAGAGGGAGGGAGGAGGGAGAGAAATATATGGAGAGAGAGAGAGATATTCAAACATTTATCGTGAATAAAGAATATCAAATCCAATAAAAGATTATGCTTGTATTAAAATAAAAAAGCAGAATCAACGTACCATAATCATCATTAAACCATGTGAAATAATTATTAAACCATATATGAATGGTCATATCCACAAAATATCATTATAAAACAAGAGGTATAGGCATACTTCACTTAGGTCTTGGGTTTGGAAGGGGTTAAGGGTATAGTATAGGTTATGTGTAGGATTAGATGGAGCTAAGGGGATCTAGNGGTAGGGAGGAGGGAGAGAAATATATGGAGAGAGAGAGAGAGATTCAAACATTTATCGTGAATAAAGAATATCAAATCCACTAAAATATTATGCTTGTATTAAAATAAAAAAGCAGAATCAACGTACCATAATCATCATTAAACCATGTGAAATAATTATTAAACCATATATGAATGGTCATATCCATAAAATATCATTATAAAACAAGATGTATAGGCATACTGCACTTAGGTCTTGGGTTTGGAAGGGGTTAAGGGTAAAGTATAGGTTATGTGTAGGATTAGATGGAGCT
>ML782276.1:398149-408991 GCA_009831015.1 Picea engelmannii
AGTTTGAGTCATGCTTTTTGGAAAAATTCGGAGATGGTAAACCTCCGGAAGTCTTAGTCATGGATCTTTCAAGCTTAAAAATGAACCCAAAAGAAAAAGTTAAAGATTTTAATCAAAGATTCTTAACTCTTAAAAATAGAATCCCTGCAGATTCCATGCCTGCTGAGAGTCTTGTAATAGCTTACTACACTAAAGCTTTACATCAAAGTATAGTTATTTGGGTTAAACGATCTAAAAAGGCCACGTTGTTAGAAGCCTTTGAGGAGGCTAGTCAGATTGAAAAAGACATACTTAGTCTTAAGGACTCTTCTAGCAATGAAACTGAAACTAATTCTTCTTCCAAAAAGAAGATTGAAATTCTCCCTAGACCTACTCAAAGTAAAACGCAACCTGAAAACTCTGATTTGGAAAATTTAACGAAAGTTGTTCAAAAACTGTCGAATCAAGTTATAGACTTAAAAATTTCAACTGAAGAAGCTTCCTCGAGTAAAATCCCTTACAAACCCCCTTTCCGAAATCCTTTTCCTACCAACCGACCTAATCCAAACCCCGAAGGCCTAAATCTAGAAAGTTTGCAATGTGCTCTTCAAACAATTCTAGAAGCCCAAGATAACTTGATGCCCCCTGAGACCCCTCAGGAGGAAGTTGAACAGGAAACAGTTCAAGAAGATGAGTCTTCTCCAAACATCTTTGGACACTTCTCAGACAACATCTTTCAAGCTAACTTCGAGACTGTTCACCCTTATAACACTAGGAGTAAGACAACAAACAAGCCTTCTACCGAGAACACTACAACTTCACTTCTAAAGCCATCTAAATCAGCAAAAACTAAACAGAGTAATGTCAGCCCTAACTTAGATTACGATGTTGTTGAAGATCTTAAAAAATTAAGGGCTAACATTTCTATTTATGAATTGTTGAAGTTTCCATTTTTGTTACAAAAAATGTTGCATAATATTTCAGAAAATGGCAAGAATGGTAATTCAATTGGTAACAAGGTTGTGCAAAGGAAAGTTCCGCAGAAGACTTCCACTAAAAATAATCATGATCCTCAAGATAAAGGAAGCCTTCCTGTAACCCCTGTAAATAATGTAGATAAAGTAGCATTAGAAATTGCGAGTAAAAAGCCACAAGTTACTACTCTTAGTACTCGCAAGAATGTACCTCCTTTTCTTTTAACTTTCGAAATTTTCAACAGAAATGTGCATAATTGTATGGTTGAATCAGGAGCGTCATCTAATGTGATTCCTTGGTCTGTCTGTCAAAAGATTAACGCTGAAGTGGAACCATCTACTTTGAAAATCATACAACTTGATCAGACAAATGTTAAAGTTATAGGCGAACTAAAAAATGTATTGATTAGATTATCGTCTAACCCTAAGGTTCATCAGGTTATTGATATAATCGTTGTGGATATTCCAGAAGTGTATGGTCTTTTTTTGAGCAGGGACTGGTCAGAGTAGCTACATGGTTACTTCGCGACGGACTGGTCTCACTTATGGCTTCCAGAGAACGGTAAGCCTAACAGGATCAGGGTGAATCATGAGCGTTACCTTAAGTTCATGGTCACAGATTTGAACGACCCTAACGAACCATATACACCTTCTGCTGATTCACCCGAAGTCCAAGGGATGGACACCTTCTTCGGAAATTTCATGGTCGAGGTTTCACCTATCAACAATCCAGAACAACAGTCCGAGATCGTAGCATACATGCAACCAACAGCTTCTATGCAATAGTCCCATGTGCCCGATGGAAACCAAATTTGGTCTCTATATTTCGACGGTTCCAAGTCTAAAGAAGGAGCTGGAGCAGGCTGCATCATTATCGATCCTGCAGGTAACAAGACATTAATGGCTTGTAGACTAGAATTTGAATGTACTAACAATACTGCAGAATACAAGGCTTTACTGCAAGGTCTCAGAAAAGCTCTGGATATGAACATTCAAAACCTGGTTGTATTCGACGACTCTGAAATAGTGGTTAGGCAGGTAAGAGACTCTATACATTGTCTTTCCCTGCATCTCAAAAGTTACCAGTCTGAGGTATGGAGTTTAATGAACAAATTTTCTGCTTTCAATATAAATTCCATTCCTAGACTAAGTAATGTTGAAGCAGATCTACTAGCTAAAGTAGCCTCTAAACTTCTTCATGCAGAAGGCTTATCCCCAAACACATTCTCCATCGAGCTATTTTTTCGACCATCTGTTCCTGACAATATCACAAACTGGAGAGTATTTGGCGATGATCAGCAAATCATTAACTTTCTGCACATGGAAGAAACCTTTCAAGGCGCAGTGATAGATGAACGCACGCACGACGACAATTGGCACGATTTTACGGTAATACCTGATCCAAAATCTCCTGAAACACTATCAGACATGGTAAATTCCATACCCAAATCCATAGTTAGATTAGAGAAGTTTTATGATTTTGAAGATAACTTTAAAAAGACGATCAATTGTAAAACCAATAGTTCCTGGCTATCTTATGAAAAAGTCAATTTAGGAACTACTGAAAATCCTCAGTGCATCAATATAGGCTTGGGATGTTCTAGACAAGAAAAAGCTACTTTTGTTAAATTATTTAAAGAATTTAAGGATGTCTTTGCATGGACATATGATGATCTTAAAACGTTCGATCCTAATATCATACAGCATGTCATCCCGATGAAGCCCTAAACCCTACCTTTCCAACAGAAACTGAGGAAAATGCACCCTAAACTTGAAACGACCGTTCAAAAAGAATTGAATAAACTCCTAAGTGCTAAAATAATTTTTCCTGTTATTCACACTCAATGGGTGTCCAACCTTGTCACAGTTCGGAAGAAAAATGGGGAAATTCGACTTTGCGTTGATTTTCGAAACCTCAATAGAGCGTCTGACAAAGACAACTATCCTGTCCCACCCATGGAACAGATCCTGCAACAGGTATCTGGTTCCGAGAGGCTATCTTTATTGGATGGTTTCTCTGGATATAACCAAGTCCTGATGTCTCCGCCAGACCAAATCAAAACTACCTTCCGTACCCCGTGGGGCACTTATGCTTATCGCAAGATGCCCTTTGGATTGATTAATGCTGGTGCTACTTTTCAGAGAGCAATGGGCATTGCTTTTCGAGGCTTAATCAATCACTCCGTCGTAGTTTACTTAGATGATGTGACTGTTTATTCTAAAAACAAAGACGATCATCTAGCTCACTTACGAGCCGTTCTGCTACGATGTCGTAAATACGACATCTCCTTGAACCCCAAAAAGTCCATCTTTGCAGTAGAACAGGGTAAACTACTAGGATTCATTGTGTCTAGTGATGGGATGATTATTGACCCCGAGAGGACTCAAGTCATCGCTAAAATTCCCCCTCCTACATCCAAGAAATCCATGCAGTCTTTCCTAGGCCAGATCAACTTCGTGAGAAGATTTGTCCCCAGCTTCTCCGAAACGGACAGGCCTCTATAGAACCTAGTTAAGAAAGACACCCAATATCACTGGGGACCCACAGAAAATCAGAATTTTAATTCCATAAAGAAGGCCATAATAGACGCTCCGTCTCTCATGAGCCCTGAATTCTCTCAAGATTTTACACTCTATACTTTTGCCTCTGATCGTTCCTATGCCACAGTCCTAACTCAAAAGAATTCCGATAACAACGAAGTACCCATCGCATTTATGAGTTCCTCTTTCAAAGGTGCTGAACTTAACTACCCAGCGGTCGATCGGCAAGCCTACGATGTTTTCAAAGCAGTCAAGCATTTCCGGTCCTATCTTTTGAAGTCAAGGACGAAAGTCATTGTCCCCTACCCTGTCGTAAGGAACTTGTTAGTGCAGAAGGAGTTAGGAGAGAAGAGAGCTAACTGGGTCACCTCCTTGCAGGAGTATGACTTGGAAATCACCCCAGCTCACATCGTGAGAGGCCAAGGGTTGTTTAAATTGGTTGTTGATTCGGAAACAGGACAACAAGAAGATAGTGATACGTCAAACCTAGAACAATGTGATCAAAGTTTAATCTGTTGCACACAAAACCTCGTTAGTCCCTCGTACGACGATATTAGATTATGTCTTGAACATGGGTCAGCACCCCGTCACCTTGACCCCGCCAAGAGAAGAGCGTTGAGACTAAAGTCTGCCTCTTTTCATCTAGTTAACGGTACACTATTTTGTCAGAATTTTGATGGCATACTGATGTGCTGTCTCGAGAAAGACGAAGCAGAAAAAGTCTTGCTTGATTTGCATGCAGGAGAAGCTGGTGGTCACTTCGGTGGCGACACCACTGCTCATAAGGTTTTAAGAGCCGGTTATTATTGGTCCACGCTTTTTAGGGACGCCCATGCCTTGTGTCGTAAATGTATCATCTGTCAGAAAGCATCAGGGTGGTTACAAAAACCATCCTTTCCCTTGCAACCTGTCTCAGTAGATTCTCCTTTCCAGCAATGGGGCCTTGATATCATAGGTCCTGTTAACCCTCTGTCCTCGCAATAGAACAAGTATATTGTGACAGCCACAGATTACTTTACACGATGGTCTGAAGCTGCTGCGCTAAGAACTGTCAACACCAGTTAGGTGATTGCCTTTCTAAACTCGAATATTATCACCCGTTTCGGTATCCCTGACTGTCTAGTCTTTGATAATGCTTCATACTTTTCTTCTCTTGAGATGAGCGAGTTTGCTTTGGAGAAAGGAATAAAGCTGAAGTATTCTGCTAGTTACTACCCCCAGGGTAGCGGCTTAGCAGAATCAACAAACAAGAACTTAATTAAAATTATCAAGAGAACCGTGGTTGAAAATCACAAGAACTGGCACAATGCAATGCTAAATGCACTATGGGATGATAGGGTAACACCCAAAGCCGCTATAGGTAACTCCCCCTTTTTTCTCGTTTATGGCAGAGAAGCAATTCTGCCACCTCACATTCTTCTTCCTTCGCTTCAGTTGTCACAAAAGATCCAAGAAGAAGATTGTCCCCCTTTAGAAAACCGAATTAACGCTTTGATGAAGTTGGAAGAAGTAAGAGCCCAAGCTAAGCGTAAGTTAGATCAACATCAACAATTGATTAAAAGCTGGTTCGATTCTAATTCTGCTTCTAATAGAAATTTTGAAGTAGGCGATCTCGTCTTGAAGTGGGACAAACCACATGAAGGAAAGAGTGAGCACACCAAATTTCAAAACTTATGGCTTGGATCGTTTTTAATTGCTGAAAAGTTGGGTCCTAGTTCCTTTCAATTGCAGAATCTTGAAGGGCAGCTTGACACCTACCCGGTGAATGGACAAGCCCTGAAAAGATACTTTGCTTGATAACTATCCTTGTATATTATGTATATATTTTTGCTTTTGTTTGCGTTTTCGTTTGCTTTCTATTTTTTTATTTTGATTTGAATTGATCAGTTTGTGTTTTTGGACATACACATACCTGTACACTGAGCTATTCAGACAAAGACAATAGAAAAAAAATTTCTCCCTGAAATAACTTCTGAAAATTTGTACAAACATCGATGATATAATGCTAAAATTGATATCTATGTTGGAAAATTTTGTTGTTTGAAAGAAGTTTACTGATTTCAATCTCTGAGCAAATCTCGTCATGATCATCTATTATCTTTTTACGCTGTCCCTTTCTGTAAAGGAATGACTCAAAAGATGTCTCCCTGTCATAGGAAGTTGTTTTGTAAATAAAACATCTCTGGAGATAAATAAAGGACAGTGCTAAAAAAAAATTGAGGTCTAGAAAATATGTTAAAATATCAAGATTTTCAGTGTCACCCCGCTCAACTATATATCTATAAAAGAAAAACACAATAAAATTATTAATAAGAGCTGTGGGAAGTGCTTGTAAACCCGTCGGGATACTGAACAGGTCTGCTGGCAGCGGGTAAATGCATGCATGGCGCTAAGACAACTTTGTCGGGGTACTGAACAGGCTTGCTGGCAGCGAAGCAATGTCGGGTACATGAAAATCTGCAAAAATAAATAAATATAAGAAACCTCTTTAATGTCCTTTATTCTGATCCAGGACTTCTTGACAGGATACAGATGTCAGAGTGGGTTAATTGGCAACCCTGTCCAGGATATGGACGCCTGCTGGCAGCAGTGGACATGCCAACAGTATTGAAGATTTTATCTTTAATATCGTGACTTGTTGATCTTAAGACTGTTATTGGTTTTCATCTTTTAAAACACTGCTAAAAAAAAAAATGATTAATGATGATGTTTGAACGACTTTCTCGTTGTTATTATTGAGTTGAAATTTTCTTGACTGTCCTAATCTGAATTTTTTACTTTTACAGAGATAACTGCTTCTTCCAGTGTGTCACCATTGTTGGCAGCCAATTCACTTTTTTTATTATCCTATAAGCTGCCTACACCTATGTCTTGCGAACATCAAATTTTTCGTCACATTTTTCAAATAGATGACACTTTCATTTCCGGCGACATTTACACATTTGTCGTCGTTAATTTTTCACGACTATAAGTGTGAAAACTTCTCCTTTCGAGGTCACATTTTGATCACTATCTGAACTGTCATGATCTTTTATCGATATTGCCTATTGCACTTACCTTTTTTTATCGTTATGTGGCTGAAAGAACTTTCAAACTATGCTCATTGGACATTCTTATATTGATTGCATAACTTGATTTTATTGAGTTTGTAAGGCATTGAAGTCTTTGGGTTTTTCATTTTATGACTTGCCTAATGCATAGGGGTTTGATTAATTTTTTATAAACATATGATACAATCCTTATGATAATCTTTTCATAACCGTTGGCTAGTCGATTATATGAATTCGTTTGGCACTTTGATCAAACTTTTGATTATATACAATGGCACATGGCTAACATTTGGTGTTGGTTTCACGTTGAATGTCGATGGTTTAAAAACTATACTCTAACGTTGATTTGGCGCGTTGGCATAACACTTACCATTTGATTCTTTGGTTGGCCAAACGATATGATTTTTGAGCTATGCTATGATTGTTTGAACAGATGTGTAAATCGGCGGTTGTACTTTACCATAACTATCATGCATGGCAGTGAATGTCTCCACCACCTTCGCATGCGCGCATTTATGCTTACTCCTTTTGCCTCGATTCATTGTTGTTGGTTCGAGTAGCTCTGTTACTGTGTGTTGATGAATTCGAACCCTTCCCTTACCATGCATTCAGCTCCATGGCACCAGTCGTGCGAGTTGAACCCAATGGCAACCAGGCCCTGTTAATGTTTGATAATACCTGCCAAGATTTGGCAGACAGTGGACGACTTACCTTTGTGAAACGTTTCGAGGGTTTTAACCTTTGCGTAGCTCGACAGTTTTCCATGACATTCGATGGTTTTCAAGCTAAGGTAGGCAATGTACAGTTAGAGATTGATGAACAATTCATCAGCTCAGCCACGGGGTTATCTACCTCTAGGTAGCGTTGGTTTAAGAATTTCAAGGTCGAGGAAGTGCCATGGACATTGTTGTTTCAGTCATGCAAAATCACCTCCTGTGATAGAGGTATGCCCATAACTCTGCTCAAACCATGTTGGCACGATTTATTGATGATGATCAAGCAGTTTGTGACCTGCGAAGGTCGCTACGGACTGGTGTTCCTCCACCACCTGCGTTTGCTTATGGTTTTTATGGGATACTCTCTCAATATGCCCTATTATTTTCATTGAAGCCTGTTTAAAATGTCGAAGAAGTACAAAAGACACCAGGCTGACAGTAGCCTTTTTCATTATGGGCTTGTTAAGCTTATCGTTGTCTGTCATTTGAGTCTGCACGGGGATAGTTGGATCAATTTTGTTTCCCGGAATGGTTTCGACGATACGAACCCTACACGGGTTGACAAACCTGTGGTGAGTGAGATCAAGGTTGTACCCCCGGTCCCCTACCATGTTCTACTGCCTAAACCCTCGACCGACCCTCCTATCAACTTACCCGACACTGTGACTAAGAGTGCAGAGGCTATTAAGAAGCCCGTGACAAAAAATCCCAAACCCAACCTCACTGCAAATGTTAAAGGGAAAAAGAATGCACATTTGATTTCACGGATGGCAAGGAATAAGCCAAAACCCCCTGTCGAGCCTAACCCTATCGTGTTGAGTGAGGACTCTGATTAGGAAGTGGAGCGTTTCTTGGCTAGCGAATACCCCTATTCGCAAGGTTTGTGTGCCGAACCCTCATATGATTTTGTGTCAAACCTACCCCTTGCCTAAAGGACGACCCTAACTACCCAGGCATTAAGTTGCCTTGTGAAACCCTCGATCATTTGCCCAAACCCTCTCCTACTCTGTCTAAACCTACACAGTCACCCTGTGACCAATGCAATTCTTGGTTAGAGCGATATTATCTTGATGTTCCGATTCTCCAATCAAAGATTCAATCTTTGGAAGATCAGATTGCAGCCCTGACCAGTCAAAAGGCCAAGCTCCAAGCAGTGGATAAGAAACAAAACACGATCGGCTCCATCCTGTTTAAAAATTTGGAATCAGCCACGGTTGTTGTAAATTCCAAACTGGCATAATTGAGCAGCCTCGTTGCTACACATGTATGTTTTGATATCATTTGTTTTTGTAAATAATCTAGGTTTATATAACGATTCGGTTTCGGTTTTAAGCAAATCTGTTCACTTCATTTGAATGGCTCTGTTACATTGCATGCATTCTATATATAGCTTTGCTTTGACTAAATGGAATTTCATTTTTCCGATCATTCCCAGTTTAGTCTCTCTTAGATTTTCATCGATTTGATTGATCTTAGTGTGGATTTTATTTGTTTGATTGAGTTAAAATGGATGATCTGCTGTCAATCAAATTTGTTTGTAGATATTCTAGACAGGAAATGTTCCTCATATTCAATTTTAGAATACAATCACATTTCGATTCGATTTCGTTATAATGCATATGCTATGATTGGAAATGACTTTGATGAGGTTAATTGTTACGGTTTGCTGTGCCATATGACTTTCAAGCAACATGAATATAACTTGTATCGTTTCCAATGTGACTCTATTTCTTCGGAAACATTTCTTTTTATTTTAAGCCTGTACAAACACACCCAAATCATGGAATGGATTTTATTGCTTAACGATTATGCTGAACCCCAGCTGGTTAATTCGCATTGAATGAAGTACTGTTAGCTCGACCATGTTATGAGTTGGATTCGTATTGCAATGGATGCTCTATTTGATTTTGATTTGTAGAACGAGATTGGTTACATCCGGATTTACGATTTATTTCATGTTGAACTCAGTCATGATTTGTCTGAAATTAATGATTTCGTTCAATACCAATCAAGTTTATTTGCCCATTTTGCAATAACCAATTATCACTTATGTCGATTCTATTATGATTGTGATCAAAGTCAAATCGATCTGGTTACAATTTTATATGAGTTGATTCTCGCACCTGTTAGAATTAATCTACCTGTGGCGTGAATCGTTTGATGTCATGAAAACTATAATAATTTTAAAACGATTTTGTTTCTATCTGATCGTATCTCTTACTGTTGGAAAAGCACAACGTTTGCCTACAATTTGTTTGATTGCATTTCTTTCAAACTGGATATGAAACGATTTTCAAAATCGTTTAATTTTGATTCTGTCTACCTGATTTATGATAACAATCGAAACAGAGTATGTCTGCCTCTCTATTCGGTTATTGAATTTTGATTCTATTTGATTTCAAATGATATAACATTTTCAAATGAAATGATTCGTTTTCAAATGACTATTGGTTGTTAATTCAATTTGATTTTATTAAAAATATTTGATTTAATTTCAATTCTGATCCTATATCTTATTTTAGACTAGTTACATAATCTGATGATTCTGTAGCTAAGTCCGTAGAATTAAATTTTTATTGTTTTATTAATAAAAAATCTCTCTAACTTGTTATTTTTGGTCCATTTCAGGTGAATTCGAAATTGCATTGGATTTGATGAGCAATTTAGAGGATATTTGAAATATTTTGATTTCATTTTAGTTTCTTAGTTTAGTTGATCTTGGGAATATCTTCCCAGATTATGTAAACAGTTTGATACTTTCCACAGGGAGGTTTTACCCTGTGGAAAAACTTATAAATACTTATTATTTTTGTAATAACATCATCCTCATTCGTGGGAGAACAAGGATATGGAATTTTAATACAGATTGAGACATAATTTGATATTTTGCTACAGCTTTAGCTTTTCATAATATCAATATTTTGTTTTATGTTTATGTGTATCTATTTGCATTTGGTTAATGACTACTTTAGCTATCTTAGTCTTTTGAAAATGATATAATTTAATCAATATAATCCATATCTGATTTCTTCCAAGYRTWTAAAAAAMATAGCAATTACTTGRTTCAGTTTGTGAATGACAGATTTCTCTTCTTCATAAGTTGAATTATTAAGTATAAGTTTTTGCATAACAGGTTTCCCTTATTGCAGAAATTTATAAATCATATAATTGTTATGATTTTTTATGTCTTGTTTGTCCTGTAAACAACTCAAAGAGCATTGCAGCCTATTGTTTACGAGAAGCTTCTGGATCATCCGGTGTGAGTTTCCTTCCTCCGACCAGCTTCAAAGACATCATACACAGGACAAATTTGGAGCATTTCCAGGTCAGTTTGTCATTTGTTTGTTTAGTATATTTGTTAGTATTTTAGTTAATTAGTATATTAGGTTGTTTAATTTCAGTAAGTTTTATTTCTTGTTTATAAAATTATAAAATCAAGAAAAGAAATACCTTTCTCTGTCTTAGGGCAGATTGCAAATGAGTTTTCCAGGTTTTATTTAAATCTGTATTTTGTGAATATTGTATATTTTGTAGATAAGTTATATTTCAGATAGTAGTTAGTATAGTATTAGTTAGTAGTTT
>ML782276.1:409041-433658 GCA_009831015.1 Picea engelmannii
TTAGTTAGTTTAGTTTGTTTTATTTAGTTTTATGTTAGTTTAGTTTGTTTTATTTGTTTTAATTAGTTTAGTTAGTTTAGATTAGTTTTCTCTTTGGTTTTCCTAGAACCTTAGATCGGCTAACGGAGCCGCTAAACCCGTCAAGGTGGTTCATCCCAAATGGCTTGGGTTATTAGACAACCCCGGACCAGTTCCACTCTCTCAGTTGACGGACGGTCAATTTCACCCGTCAACACGATGTTAATCCATTTGGAGAGCTTTGGTATGTTTACTCAGTGTGGCTTATTTTTGTTATCAAAAATAACATTCCTCCTTGGATGTCAATAAAGAGGGAGCACATGATGTTGACAATGATTATTCTAGGTATTTGTTTACATTAATTTTTCGAATTTAAAATTTACATTTTTCTCTTTTTTTGCATAACATCTTTTATTTATTTATTTACGTATATATACATACCATGGTAGTAATTTTGTGTAATTTCAAACAATTAGGTAAGTACCAAGTTAAATATATGAATGTGTATATTGAGCCTCTTATCGATGAGCTACTAAAGTTACGGGAGGACTTCACTATTTATGACATTTGTAAACCAATTGGGCAGAAGAGATTTCAATGTCGTGGAATAATTTTATGGACAATTCATGATGCCCCAGGACTAACACATTTTTGTGGTATGTAACCTTCCATATTGCACGCTTGAATAGTATATAATTAATTGAATATATCATGCATGTTGTTTAAATAATCATTTCGTATATATATTAATAATTCACATTAATCCATCTGTTGCAGGTCTTCAAACAAAGGGTAAATTTGCATGTCCAGTTTGTGGTCCTAAGATGAAATATCGTCATTCAAAATTTTTAGGAAATGAGGTGTTTGATGAGTATAAACACTTCCTCTCTAAGAGCCATAAGTATTGTACTACTGAAAATGATCTTTTCAATGGGAAACAAGAGATCGGACTAAAACCACAAAGAATGACACCTCACCTATGGTAGTTGGCATATGACAGAATTAATCCTCGAGGTATGCATTTTTTTATGTATCGTAAATGGAATCATGTTTTGAAATTTTGTTTGAAGTATTCATTTTATTTTACCGCATTTTATAAATAGTGTTCTGATTTTTTTTATGCTTCATCAATGTCGTCGTCGTGAAGGTAGTAATAATGGGATTCCATGAGGAATGAAATGTTATCCCACTCAATTCATGAGGTTTCCTTACTATAAGGACCTAAAAATAGTTCATTTATTTGATACAATGCATATCGGGAAGAATGTGACAGGAACATTATGGCGAATCATAGATGGAAAAAAATTGTCTACCTCGGGAAACATGTTGCCTACCTCAGGAAACATGTCATGTATTTAGGTGGTTTTTTGGCACATGGTTTTTGCCAATGGGTTTCTATTTTCGGTTAAGGAATTAGGGTTTTGGAATAATCCAGGTCATTGGGTTAGGGTTCTGGATGTCGTCGGCTCCTATATGTATATTGTATTGTAAACAATGTATTACACATGAATGAATATAGAATATGTTGGTTTTCCCAGTTTGGGTTTCCAGGGGAAAAATATTTATGTAATTTTTGTATTTTCCATTATATCTTTTCTGTTCTTTTACTGAATATATGTTTGCAGTAGATATTGTACAAGGTTAGAATCTACATTTGGTATCAGAGATTTATTAGCTTCAGGGGGACGCCTTTATGGTCAAGGGTTTGGCTCGGGATTGTGATAAGCCTTTTTACAGTGGGAGATCTGTGGTATTGATTTTTCAGGTGAAAAGAAATGGCAAGCAATTCGAAGCTAGAGATCAAGAAGTTTAATGGGAAAAGTTTTTAGCTGTGAAAGCTCAAGATGGAAGACCTGTTTGTGGATAGAGATCAATGGATCATGGTAGATCCAGGTACTGCACCTACAGGAACTTCAACAAATGACTGGAAAAATTTGGATCGAAAGGCAAAGAGCACAATCTGACCATGTCTCTCTGATTCAGTATTACTAAATGTGTATGAGGAAGCTACAACCAAGGATTTATGGGAAAAGTTGGGGAAGTTGTATCAGTCTGAGTCCCTGGTAAATAAACTATTCCTGAGAAATAAGTTGTATAACCCAAGGATGAGAGATGGAGATTCGGTGGCAGAGCATTTGAATGCCTTCAATACTGTGGTAAGTCAGTTAGTATCTGTTGAGATTAAAATTCCAGATGAAGACAAATGTATCAGTTTATTGTGTTCTTTACTAGACTCCTAGGATGGTATGGTTATGGCCATAGGTAGTAATACAACTGCCTTGAAGTTTGAAGAAGTGGTATCATCCTTGTTGTTAGAGAAGATGAGACGGAAGAATATGGAAGGGCAGAGCACAGACACATTATTTGCAAGAGGACGTTCCCAGGAAAGAAATAGATCTAATTTCTCAAGTGGGAGATCTAAGTCTAAGGGTAGATCTAAATCTCCTGGAAAGTTTGTAAGGGTATGTTGGAGATGTGGAAAAGAAGGGCACTACAAGAAGAAGTGTAGATCCAAGGTTGAGAAAAATAAGGGATCTAAATAATCTCATTCTACAGAAGAAAAGACCTCCAAGGAAAAAGGAGGGGATGTGTACTTGGATTCTTCAAGCACAAATGTAGATCATGAGGCATGGTTGGTTGAATCTAGGGCATCCTTTCATATGACTCCCCACAGGGAGTGGTTCTATGAATATGAAAGGTATGATGGAGGTAATGTTTTATTAGGTGATGATTCGACAACCCGAATCATAGGATGAGGAAGAGTCAAGTTGAGGCTCATAGATGGAAGGATTAGAACACTTCCTAGTGTTCTACACATCCCAGGTTTGGCCAGAAATTTGATTTATGTAAGCAAAATGGATGATGCAGGGGTAAAAACAATATTTGAAAAGGAAACTTACGAGTTGGTTTGAGGAGCAATGGTTTTGCTGAAGGGAGTTCGGTTTGGAACTCTGTATAAGCTGCAAGGAAGAAATATTAGTGATGGGTGTAAGAGTTCCATTGTTCCTGATATTGGAGTTGAATAATAAACAACTCCTACAGTCTATGGAGAAAAGGTTATGTTGTGGCATTAAAGGTTGGGGCATATCAGAGAGAAGGGTCTTTGACTACTACACGATAAAGGTATGGTTGAAGGTATGTATAAATTCTCTCTAGATTTTTATTTCTGTGAACATTGTCTATATGGGAAGAAGAATCGGGTAAGATTCCCCTCTGGTGCAACGAGGGTATAAGGAATTTTACAGCTAGTTCATAGTGATTTTTTTGGACCTGTGTCAATCCCATCATTGGGAAATTCTGTGTACTATGTCTCATTTATTAATGACTTCTCGAGGAATACTTGGATATATTTCCTCAAGAAGAAATCTGAATTCTTTGACAGGTTTAAAGAGTTTAAGGCTCTTGTTGAGAATCAAACAGAGAAAATAATTAAGGTGTCGAGGAAAGATAATGGTGGAGAGTTCCGCGGGAATGAATTTGAAGAATTTTGTAAGAAGTGCAGTATAGAAAGGCAGAATACTACTCCATATACACCTCAACAGAATGGAGTTGCAGAAAGGATGAACATGATGTTGATGGAAAAAACAAGGTGCATGCTTAGTGGTGTCGGGTTAGGGCACGAATTATGGGTAGAGGTAGTGAGTACTGCCTGTTACTTGGTCAACAGATCACCCTCATCAGCTCTGGATGACAAGACTCCACAAGAGGTATGGACTGGTAAAGAACCTTCTCTCACACATATCAAGGTATTTGGCTGCGATGCATATGTTCATGCTCCAAAGGAAAACATGATTAAGTTGGATAAGAAGGTTGAAAAGCATATCTTTATTGGATATAAAGATGGTATCAAAGGTTATAAGCTTTGGAACCCAGAAACTAAGAAGGTAGTGTATAACTGAGATGTGGTATTTAGAGAAATGAAGGATGTTGTTAAATAGGAAGTCCTACCATGTAAGGAAGAACCAGAGAAAATGGAGTTTGATTTAAAGGATGATGATTTAGACTCTACAGAAGAACATGCATAATAATAAGAAGATCCTCATACTCCAGTATTGAGGAGATCAGTTCAAGAAAGAAGGCTATCGGAAAGGTATACTCCATTTGATTTCCGTTCCAATTTTGTTTTGTATATTACTGGTGATGATCCTAGAACTGTCAGGGAGGCAGTGGATTCAGAGGATGGAAATCTCTGGAAAAGGGCCATGGATGAAGAAATGACATCTTTGGATAAGAATGAGGCTTGGGATCTAGTGGAGTTTCCCACTGGAAGAAAACCCATTGGAAGCAAATGGGTATTTAAAAATAAGCTGAATGCAGAAGGAAAAGTGGAGAAATACAAAGCTCGGTCAGTAGCAAAGTGTTATTCCCAAGTTGAGGGAATTGATTTTGGTGAGATTTTTTCTCCTGATGCCAAGTTAACCTCTATAAGATTTTTGTTATATGTTGTTGTTGCACTTGATTTTGAAGTAGAACAGATGGATGTGAAGACAACATTCCTGCATGGGGATCTGGAAGAAGAAATATATATGAAGAAACCAGAAGGTTATGTTGTGAAGGGAAAGAAGGAGCTGGTATGCAAGCTGAAAAAGTCCCTGTATGGTTTAAAAAAATCACAAAGGATGTGGTATCAAATAATTGATACTTATATGTTGGGACTTGGCTTCACAAGAAGCAAAGAGGATCATTGTGTGTATTTTAAATTAATTGGTGATCATTTGATTTATTTGGTATTGTATGTGGATGACATGTTGTTGATAGGAAACAACAAGGAGATTATCCAGGATGTGAAAACTTAGTTGTCCTCTAAATTTGACATGAAGGATCTCGGTGCTTCAAATTTCATTTTGGGCATGGAAATTAAAAGAGATCGGAAAAAGAGGAAACTCTGGTTAAATCATAGAAAATATGTCGAGACAATATTGTAGAGGTTTAATATGAAAGAATGTAAACCGGTCAAGGTTCCTATTCCTATTGGTGTAAAGTTATCTGCGGATCAGTGTCCCAAGACACATGAAGAAGAGGAGGACATGTCTCATGTTCCATATGAGAGTGCAGTTGGAAGTTTGATGTATGGAATGGTCTGTACTAGACCGGACATTGCACATGTAGTGGGAGTTTTGAGCAGGTATATGTCAAAACCAGGGAAGGAGCATTGGATAGCAGTAAAAAGGGTTTTCAGGTATTTGCATGGCACTGATAGCTATGGATTGTGCTACGAAGGAAGACCGAGATTGGACAGAGTGTTGGATATACATGGATTTGTGGATGCAGACTAGGTTGGAGATATGGATCGCAGGAGATCTACAAGCGGGTATGTGTTTACCTGTTTGGAGGAGCAATAAGTTGGATGATCAAAAGATAGGTTGTAGTGGCACTTTCAACTACAGAAGCTGAATACATGGCAGCCACTCATGCAAGTAAGGAAGCAATATGGTTACAAATATTGTGTTTAGGTATTGGGTTGGTACAACAAGTTGTAAGGATAGAGTGTGACAGTCAGAGTGCAATTTTTCTGGTGAAGAACCCAACTTATCCTTCAAAGACAAAGCATATTGATGTTCAATATCACTTTGTGAGAGACATGATTGAAGAAAATAAAGTATCACTGATGAATTTGGACACTTTGAATACTGTTGCAGACTCATTACCAAAATCTGCGAGAACTGAGAAGTTCTCTTGGTGTAGAGGATCCATGGGCATTGCTGCCCTGGATTGTTGACTATGTAACCTTGTAACCCCATGTATGCAAACAAAACAACAAGTGGGAGAATGTTGGGTATGTGTTATATTGTTTGCAAGAGTAGTAGTGCCTGATCATTTTTGCTGGGCACGAAGCCCCCCGCGTGTGGGTTTGGGGGAAGCACCCCCAATTTTTTTTTTCTGCCTCGGGAAATGTGCCACCTTCCTCGGGAAACATGTCACGTATTTAGGTGGTTTTTCGGTACATGGTGTTTTCTGGTGGTTTTCTATTTCCGGTTAAGGGATTAGGGTTTTGGACTAATCCAATTCATTGGGTTAGGGTTTTGGATGCCGTTGGATCCTATATGTATATTGTATTGTAAACAATGTATTACACATGAATGAATATATAATATGTTGGTTTTCCCGGTTTGGGTTTCCAGGGGAAAATTCTCTGTGTAATGTTTGTATTTTCCATTGTATCTTTTCTCTTCTTTTACTGAATATCTGTTTTCCATAGATAATGTTCAAGGTTAGAATCTACAGGAAGCAAATGTCATCCAAATGGCAGGTTCCTAAGGGATCATCCTTGCTCAGTGCTCGGATTGATCCTTGGATATAATCCTTGGTGGTTGATATAAGTCCCTAGATGTGTCTAGGGCCCCTAGATGTGTTCCAGGGAATCCTTGCTCGGTGCTTGGATTGATCCTTGGATGTTTTCCTTGGTGGTTTATATAATACCCTAGATGTGTTATAGGGCCCCTGGATGTGTTCCAGGGAACCCTTTCCTAATGCATGGGTTGATCCTTGGTCTTATACCTTGGTGGATAATACCCTATATGTGTTCTAGAACCCCAGATGTGTTATGCAGTGATGATAAAGTTTATAGGTCATTATGAGACTCATGTGGACATGTTTTTCCATTATGGACCCCCCCTGACTTTGTCTTAAAAGGTACCCCCTTGTTGTTTTATGTGATTGAGGTTTTATTTATGTGAGTGGGGTTTTATATGTGTTTAAGGTTTTTATAACTAATATTAATATTAATTGACATTCTAATTAATATTTATATTAATTAAATGTCAATATTTAATTATAATTTTAAATTTCCCTAACCCCTCTCCCTAACTATAAATAAGACCCTACCCTCTATCATTCTATTACACTCACACTCACTCACTCCCCACTCTCCTATTTGTTGCGGCTACCTTAGTTGTTCTCTCTTGATGATGGTGTGACCTCCTTTTTGGACTATCTTTTCAGATTTGAGTTTTGTTTTGTTGGTGCGGCGTGTCCATTTGATGTAACAATTTTAGATCTGAGTTTTGTTTGTTGGTGCAACCTCTCTATTTCATGTAACATTTTTAGATATGAGTTTTGTGGTGCAAACTCTCCATTTGATGTAACAATGTCAGATCTGAGTTTGTTGGTGCAACCTCCACATTTGGTGTAACAGTTTCAGATCTAAGTTTTGTTTGTTGCAGTTGTCTTGTGATGGTCTATACCTTGGAAAAATTGTTCCTAAGTCCTTATGACAGAGATCAAACCGTAGAGGTTTGATCCATGAACCTAAAACTATTTCTAAGCATATTATAATGGTTTGCATCCACACATGTGACATGTACATCTTTCTTAGATCAAGAGGTAAGCTTGAGGTTTGTCTTTTCACTCAGAAATTTTGTTTATACCTAGAATTTAATTTAGATCTATTTATTTATTTTCTCATATATGATGATCTTGCGAACATAAAAATAAAAAGGCATTATTTGTTTCTATTTTTCCCTAATTCTAACAATTTTCCTATGGTTTTGACCAAGAGCACACTACTATAGGAAGCCTTCTCAAACCTTCTTGTGACCATTCTTCTTTCTATTCTTAGCCTATAAAAACATCACTAAACAACACAATGCCAGGAATCATACTAAGCTCTCTATTACTAAGCTCTTGTTATGGAAACTATGTGATATGGTACTCAAAGCATAACTTGTATCTACAGCTTATCGAACTCACTATGAAGCTTCTTTATCATTAGAGTGGTATCATTATTAGGAAGATATAGTATGAAGATTAAGACTAACTAGCTTATTACGTGTATTATACCAATCTTATTGAGGCAATGACATCAATGAATATGGGAAAGGTGATTTCCTTGTTTCTCTAATAAGATGCCATTACAGGTTATCAATTGTATTGCATTCCCATATTCATGCATATTCAACGGTAAAACTACTACTAGAACCAGTCTAATTTGGCAGTAGAGGTTATACAACCATTGCATGAATGATTTCCATTTAATTGATACTCATATGAACAAATAGCATGGACTAGTAATACTTGTATAGCCTTATTTACTCCTATTGTGTCATGTATGTACCTGATGAGTGCAATGAATATGGAATAAAGGGGCATTCACATTACCACATGTAGGTGAATGGAAATAAGCTTACATCATATGTGTACAAATATCCTTGTATCTCATATGCAGAAACACAAGTAAATCCCATGAATCACTTCTATTATCATAAGTTGATAGGTATGAATATGGTATGATCACAATAGTATGAGTTCCATCTTATTGAACATGGATAGATCATTTCTTTCATGGACATAGCCCATATTGTGTCAACCATGTATATTTGTGTCTCTATTGTATTGTTTATCTCTTGTGTTTTATTTTTGCATCTGTTTTATATTATTGCTATGTGATCCTTTTTTTTCTAACAAGAAATGCCAAACCATAAAGGTAAGCAATAAGCTCATTAATAGATAAGGGAGAAGTGGTGGATAAAAAGGACCTAGTAGTGCAGGTCACCATTACATGAGGTGCTGGTCACTAGGCAAATAAGCAAATAACTCCCCAAAACTACCTCCGTGTGCACATCTTCAATGTTACTAAAGTCTAGTGAAGCTTAGTTACATGTATAAGTTCCCCACAAATGATGTTATAATGATAATCATTATGACACTAGTTACAAGATTACATCAATCCACTAGACAACATTAAAACACATTCTAACATATCCCTCATCTAGAAATGAAAAAACCCAATGCATGCATCAATATGGATCTTTACGTTTTGAAGCTATCCATATGAATGATTCTCCTGGTTCTATAAGGTTTGGAAGTTTCCTCGTTGACCTTAATCTAGATCTAAATAAACCCATTTTAGGTCACATCACAATGGAAAAGGGAATCTAGTAGCAGATGCAGGCTCACTCAACAATTGAGGAAGGAAGTAATAACATATCTCAATAAACTATATCCATGCTTGATTCATCCCTTTCAATCTTCCAGGAATAGACTAACTCTTCTTGTGTGGAAAACATCTTCATGTATTCTAAAGGACTTGAGGAGTAATCCACTAGAATTTCTTCCTCCATCAATCCGTCCACATAATTTCCTTATTCGATACAATATATGCAAGAAGTATACTTCTTTCAAACACACACACACACGAAAAATCCATAACATTTTTATGTTGAAACAAAAATGGTAAAGTTACACTCATAAAGTGCACTATGACATGAAAGAAAAACTTAATAAGAATATCTCTTGATATTCTTCCAATATAATTGAATGAATTTGAAATCTATTATCTCAAAATAAGTTGTCCCCAAACATATTACATCATAAGAAAAAAAGCCTAGATAGGTGTTACATTTTGAAAGATTCACCCTGAAAACCATAATAAAATTATCCATTGAAACCTCTTGATATACAAAAAAAAGAAAGTAGAAAAATTGTTCAAAACAAATAAGGAAATTAAATCCATTATCCAAAATGGATAGACATCATTTAAACAAATATCTGGAAATAGGGGGTAGGGATTTTCCCCTTCCCTTTACTCTACCATGTTGATGGTAGTGTGCTATATCTCCAAAGATATTTTTGACAGGGCATCAACTAAGTTTTTTTACTCCTTATAGATGTGAAAATAAGATATATGAGAGAATATTCCCTCCAACAACTTTATTTGGTTATAAATTGGATAAAAACAAATATTTTGTATTCTATGGTTCCCCAACATCTAAACTATAACCAAATTTGAGTAAGCAACAACCTATAATTAATCAATATTTCTTTCTATTGTAATTTTTATCAATGTTTCAAATGATTTCATTTTATCCGAATTGTTAGTACCTCCACACAAAGTAGCCTCAAAATAATTGTTGCTTGAATTAAAAAAAAAAAAGTTCACCTATAGCCTTGCATGTATTGGGGTTGCTTTAACATGCCCTATCAAAAAATCCCCATGCTTTTGTTTGGTTAATCTCAACTGTCTTTATATTCCTCTAAGGTTTTGTCTGGAAAGGTACCTTGAGTCCTTCATAAGAGAACTTGATTTTATAGAAACCTTGGAGGTGGATATTAACTTGTCCTATAACATAATGGCATTTCTAATTAACCAGAGGGCCCAAGAAACACCATAGAATAATTTGGTGCTTTAACGCATTTGGAAATGAAATCCTCCAAAATCGTTTAATCTACATGATTATGTGGCCAAGGACTCGTGGAGAAGGGCATCTATGGCACTATTCAATGAAGATGATTACAATGGAGCAAACTACTTGTTGAATTGACTCATAGTGCCGATTCATTTCAATTTGTAGCTTATTTTCCTAGACATTTCATGCACACATGCCCTAAATGGTCAAGGGGTAAAAAATGAAAACCAACACTCAAAACGTTATGCCATCAATTGTGTTAGTCCCTAAAGTTGCACTTGACTGTGAGAGGGCAAGCTAGGGCATCATTCGTTTATTGCAAAGTATTTTTAAGTTTGTATGATTTGGTTTTTTGTAGGGTGGTTGAAAACTGGCTCAAGGTTACAGTATGACATGAAAATCAAGATCAGAACATATCATATCCCATTGGATGAATAATAGGTAGACACATAGATGGATTAAACTAATATAAGAAAAAGGAAGATGAAGTCTTCAATTTGTCAACTTCACATGAATTCTCGTCTCAAAATATCATAAAGAAACAAGACATTCAGCTTGATATCAAAACTTGAAAAATTATCTCTACAACAAAATTTTCACTGTATAAATTAACAGTCAAGAATAAAAAAGCATTGCAATATGAATAATGAATTCAAGCATGAATAAAGAAATAACAGAGTAGAAAAAAGAGGGTCTAACCATCCATATGACTTTTCTATTAAGTGTCAAATTGAACATAAATGCATTTTACAATGAGCTTCACAGAAAGGTCCCCTGGATCTCCAAATTTTTGACCTTCACATAGTCTTTCCTCTGTCTATTTAAACTATCTATACAACTTCCAGATCCTATCATCTAGTATAGCTTTAATGACTAGATTTGAATAGTATCTAACTACTAAGGTAGTTCACTCAAAATGAGCTTCTACAATCCCAAAATAGATCACAACTCAACAACTTGATATTGCAAAATATTGCCAACATTTACATTTGACTCTACAAAATAGGAATTTAGTTTGATTTTTTAAAACAGATCGAGGTCTTAGCATCTCACTGACCAAAAACGAGTAGCTTTGCCATATTTTCTGGAAAACATTTAAATCATGATTGTAGCAAATTTCCATGTTACCTTTAGGATATAATCACAGCAGTAGCTTTAGCATTTTTCTGTTTGAGCTTTGTGGTAAGCACGACATTGTGCCAATAGAGTCTAGAATTAATCTCCCTGAGTTCTTTGAGCAATGCCCTTTTCTCTTTCTTCTTCTTTTTAAAACCCTAAATCCTTTCTTGTTGGCGAGCATTCCATAGTTCTATCTATGCCTTTTCTTTCCTTAATTGTCTTATTGTTTTCTGAAATTCCTTGATCCTTTCTTTATCAGTTCTGATTTTAACTCTAAATCCATAGCATTCTTCAAAAGGTGCAGGTTCATTCAAGTTTAAGTCAACTTTGGGTTGCTTTGCTTCAACTTGGTACTTTGAGACTAATCCTGAGCTATGTTCTTCATCATAACTTGTTGAATCTATAGCTTCAGGCACATCTGATATGCGATCTAAGTCTTCAAGGTGATCCTGTTTATCCTCAGGGGTTTCACTGATACCTTTAGCCATCTATTTAGCTTTTGATAATCTGGTTGAAGCTCTCATTATAGGTCCTGTAGATGGTGAAATCATTATTTTTCCTTTGCTAACTGGTTTCTTAGGCAGTGAAGTTCTTTTTTCCCTTTTCTTGGTACTTGCTTCAACATTCTCAGAGTCATCTTCGATGACTATAACATTTTCTTCTTTGATTGATGGATTAAGCATGGCCTTTGAATTCAGTCTATACTTGTTGGTGACCCTAGTAGACCTCCTTCTAGGTTTCTGTGATATAGACACACCTTTAACCCTTTTCCCTGTAGTTGCAACACCCCTTTTACTGGTTGATGGTGTTTCAAACTTCACTATAGTTTGAGTGTCAAGATCTTTATCTGAATCATTTTCATCTTTAACATCTTCTTCAGAAAACATTTCAATTTCTCGATTCCACCTAGGTATTTTACTTCTGCTCCTCCTAGTCACCCTAATATCAGACATATCCTCTTTGACAGGGGTTTCATCGGAAATATCTCGGCTCTGTGTAATGGTCTTTCTCCCTTTGCCTTTCTTCTGCTTATTGGAATGAGTGATAGGGTTTAAAGATTGTGTGATCTAGCTCCAGGGCTTCTGTAATTCATTCAAAGTAGACATGACTAAGGTTTTAATTAGGAGTTGATGGAACAGGCTGCTTTTAGCATTGGTGGAGAGTGACTGCACTCTCTTTGACATCTTTGTCAAGCTTTTGAGCAGAAAATAAGGGAGATTTAAAGGGTAATCACCATTTAAATGCATTAGTATCCTGATGTGGTAGATATAGACCAGTGAGAATCTACCTTCGTAGGTGATATACCTGTTAATCATGATCAGAGTCGTGTGCCATTCGGGTCGAATCCAGCTACGAGGTATTCCCCTTTTCCAATCGAGATTTTGCTTATCTGGAAGAAGGAATTGGTTTACAAATTCTGTAACCACATGCTCTTTATTCCACCATCTTTCTCCTCCAACCACCAACCTGCAAGCCTTTGCGATAGTCTTCTCTGTCACTAGCATCAACATCTTACCGATTTCCAGCTCGTGACCATCAAAATTCAGAGCGAACTCCATGGAGACCTGCTCATCATAACCCTGAAAAGTGGTAAGGAATTCAAACCACCCAACGTCTCTAAACCTTTGAGCCATATGAGGATAGGCTTCAAGAAGTTTAGCACCCTCTGGTTCTATTTTGACAACCTGTCCGCTCTTCTTGGGCGCCATCAAAACACAATTCTGCAACTAGCGCCCTTGGGTTCCAAATTTGCCACCTGCAATTGTTAGTGTATACCGTTCTTTTGAGCGAATACCTGCATTTGAATTTAGCAAAGTCAAACCGGTATAATATAATGATCATGGGTGATTTAAAATGAATCCTGTGCGGGTACACAAAAATCGAATTATGAAATGGTTGAATTTGCAAATGATTTCCAAGCTTTCGTGGATGCATGCAAACTCTCAACCCATGATTCGTGTCATCATAACGAAATCTGGATGGCAAGTGTGTATCAAGGCATGATTATTTGGCGCTATGGGAATATCCTTATTCCCGTAGCACTATTAATGACTTAGAAAAATTTGAAAGTTTGAAATTCAAACAAGCATAAATGGTGACACCTCGTTTTAAAACCATGTCTTTCAAAATCAAACTTAAATAAACTATCCAAAAACTGTAATGCAAACCATAAGATGCTAAAAACAAAAATGAAATCAACTAGAAACAGAAAATGAAATGTGGGTAAGAAGGGTTTTAGGATAAGGGTTTCTCACTAAACCAAGACAAAATTGGAGACTAACATTGGCTCCTTCTGGGGATGGAGTTTTAATTATAAACTCCAAGAACTCCAGACCATTGCCTTTCCTTTATCTCTGATTTACTGATTCCCCTGCGACTGACAATCTTTTATTCTCATCATAACTGTAAAAAACAAGTCCATTGGATATATGGAGTCTTTATTAAAAGAAAAAAACCTACTGTACTAACTGAAACCTGATGAGCCCTTAGAGAAAATAGTGCTTCAAGAACCTCCCATTCACTAGGCCCCCAAAAATTTCAATATTTTCCAAATTATGCAGGAGAAAGGTGTTATTGTTGATTACCTTGGCTACCCTGAAAGGACCATACCATAGGTTATCAAACTTTCCATGTTTTTCTTTATCCTCTCTCCTGGCATCCCATCTTAACACCAAATCCCCTTCATTGAAACATCTTTCTTAGTTCCATTATCGAATGTAGCCTTGATTTTGCTTTGATGAGCAACAAATTTCTGATTAACCTATTCTCTGACTTGTTGAACTTCAATCATCTGAAAAATTCTTCTTTGGACATCATTGGGTTCCTCTAGTTCTTCTTGCAGAAACTTTTAAACCGGTAGGCCCAATTGAGTTGGAAGAATTGATTATGTCCCATATACCATATGGAAAGGATATGTCCCAATAGAATTCTTGTTACTGATACGATCAACCCAAAGGGAAAACTTTAACTTGGAATCCCATGATTTTTTATTTTCTGTTAATAATTTTTTGATAATCCTTATCATAGTTTTATTGGAAGATTCTGCCAATTCGTTCCCTTGGGGGTAGTAGGGGGTAGAATGAACCAATTTGATACTATACTTATTGCAGAATTCAATCATGGAATTTGATTTAAAATCCTGTGCATTATCAGTGACCATTTTTTTAGGACAGCCAAACCTAGAAAAAATATATCCTTCTAGAAATTCCATGATTACCTTGTCTGTTGTATTCTGAGTCGGAATTGCTTCAATCCACTTTGTAAAATAATCTGTGGCTGTAAGAATCCATCTATGTTGTCCTTAGGATGACAGATTAATCTCTCCGATGAAATCCAATCCCCACTGTTGAAATGGTCCATGGGTGATGATTGGTTTCAGAGGAAGGGATATAAATTTCTGCTTTCCAGCAAATTTCTGACAAGGTTCACATGCCCTGACCCGAGCAAAAACATTTGAGAATAGAACCAGCCAATAATAGCCTTCTCTAAGAATATTGAAGGCAGTAGCCTTCCAATGATGATGGCCTCTGCAGACACCATGATGCAGATCATGAAAGATTTGTTTAGCTTCCTTTTCGTCCACACACCTCAACAAAAAACTGTTGGGATCCTTCCAAAACAGGTTCTGATCAACAATACAGTAATTTACAACTCTCAACTTTAATGATCTGAATTTTGATTTATCCAACTCCGAGGGAGACTGAAAATTCAGTAGAAAAAATACGATATCTTTGTACCATTCTGAAGAAACATACTTGTTGTTTATCTGTAAATTTATTTCTTCAATCTAGATAGAAGAGTCATGTGTCATGTCTGACAGATGGTATAACCCAATTTCTTTGAAATTAGATTTTTTCATTAATTTGGCGAGGCCTTGTCCTTTTATCAGCTGAGTAGGCTTTATGGTGAGATTCCAGGATTTTGGTTATCCATTTTCCTCGCTTTCCTTCACAATCTGGCTGAACCAATATTTCTTTGATTGCACTGCTTGGGACATAAGCTGCAATTTTGGATTGAATAACATATACTCTAAAGGATTTTAAAGCCTTTACCAAGGCATAGGCCTGTTTTTCTATTAAATCATACTTCAATTTAGAGTCTCTGAGGGTTTTGCTAAAGAAAGAGATAGGCTGCTCATATCCTTGTTCATTTCTCTATAGAAGAACAACAACTATGGTATTCTCTGATGCAAATGAAAAAAGCATGAACTCTTTGGAGTAATCTGGGCTAATAAGAACAGGTGCCTGAACGATATCTTGTTTGATCCTTTCAAAGGATTCTCTTGCTTCTGGTATCCACTTAATTTATGCATCCTTTTTCAACATGTCAGTGATGTACTTGACAATTTCTGCAAAGTTAGGTATAAACCTCCTTAAAAAATTAATTTTACCAATGAATGACTGAATAGACTTTTTATTTCTCGAAATGTCGATTTGTTGAATAGCCTTTACTCTTTCTGGATCTATTTTAATAATTTCAGGTGAAACAATGTGTCCTATAATCTTTCCTTCCTCCATGGAAAAATGTGATTTTTTAGGATTAAGTGATATGCCATACCTCCTTCATTTCTCAAAGGTCTACTTCAAGTGTTGTAAATGTTCATCATTGGATGTCAAAAATATAGTGATGTCATCAAGGTAAATAACCACAAACCTATCTTTCTCCCCAATGAAAGCGATATCCATAGCCCTTTGAAATGTAGCTCCTGCGTTCATCAAGCCAAACAACATCTTTTCGTACATAAAGGTGCCCCAAGGAGTGGTAAAAGTTGTTTTCTTTTTGTCTTCTTCCATTACTGATATTTGATTGTACCCTGAATATCCATCAAGCATAGAGATTCTCTTTGCCCCGACAACTCTTTGTAAGATATAATCCATTTTTGGTAATGGATAATTGTCTTTCAGAGAGCACTTGTTTAGATTCCTGAAGTCTACATAGAGCCTTATCTCTCTGTTCTTTTTTCTGACAGGTACAAGGTTGGCTACCCATTTCGAGTATCTCAGTGGCACTATGATTTTTTCTTCCAGCAACCTTTTCGGCTCCTTTTCTATATAGACAATAGTAAAGGATTAAATTGCCTGAACTTTTGTTTAACAGATTTTGATCCAGGTTTCAGAGAAATTTTGTGCTGAATAATCTTTGTATTAAACACCTTCAGATCTTCATAAGACCATGCAAAAACTTCTGAATAATGTTTCATTAATTCAACATATGCTTCTCTCTGTTTTTGTGACAGTTTCCTAGATATTTTTACCAACCTAGGATTTGCATCCGGACTGATGTCACAGTCTACTACATCTGTTTCTTCTATTTGGATAATAGCCTTCCTGGAAACATCATTATGATCGAACAACCTTTCTAATGGGACCAAACCCTTGGGAAGATGGTTTTTCTTCAGTTCAATGATTCTATGGCCAACAATTGTATCTTGAAGGACTTCTGCAACATGTATTTCTGGTTCTCCATCTTCGTCATCTTGGTCAATTGAAATGTTAGAAAACTCTTCAATAGTTTTCAAAAATATTTGAATTTCCTCATCATCTTTAAAAACCTGCCAATGTTTTATATTATCTAGTATTGAAGGTCTGTTTCTGACTTCAACTTTGTATTTCAGATTAGGAAACATAGGAGTTTTAAAGTTGCTAGCTGCTAGTGCCAAAGAGTCGACCTGCTGATTCAAATTTATGTGCACAAAAGTGATATTAAATGCAGAAAATAAATTATCCACATAATCCCATACCTCATTTATGTATTGTTTTAACCTTTGATGTTTGTTTTGGTATATATTCTTGATCTGGTGAATAATAAGTTCTGAGTCTCCAAAAACAGACAACTTATCTACTCCCATATCTCTAGCAGCTTTCAAACCTAACAACAAAGCTTCATACTCACTGATGTTATTAGTGGTGTCAAATTCGAGTTTATATGACATGGGGATAACCTCCTTGGTAGGAGAAATGAAGACAATACCAGCTCCAGAACCTTCTTTAGAACATGCTCCGTCAAAATACATTTTCCAAACAAAATTGTCTTTACTGTCTCCCACTGCAGTTGTTGACTTTCTGACTGATACTTCTGCCATTTCCTCACTCATATGAAAAATAAAAGAACCAAGATCATCTTCTACAACATATATAGGATGATTAGTGGGATTATTGTGATCACTTACCAAATAACCCAATCTAACTTCTCTGTATAATATCCATTGTTCCCCACCAAAAACAGGTATGGTTTCATAGCTAAGGTCCATCTATAAAGTACCACCTACCTTCTTAGCCCAAGATCTTGAAAGAAGCATTCCAAATTTTGGTGGTATGTCAGCCACGATAACATCTGATACCACACTCTTCATAGGCAATTGGGAAAGAGTAACAACCACATCTTTCATAACTCCAAGGCATTTGACTTTCTTGGAGTCAAAAGAATATAGATCATGACATGGTCTAGTAATGTCCAACCCTAATTCTTTCATCACCACCTTGGGCATTACATTATGCGAGGCACCAGAATCCATTAAGTAGTTGTGCAATATCTTGTCATGGATATTTAATGAAATGTAAAAAGGTGGAGAGACATCAATTCTATCTTCAATGTGAGGTCCAATAGTTATAGTAGGGTTTTCATCCTCTAGATTGACCTTATCTGAAAAGGTGACATGAGTTGGAGCCTGTAGAGCCTTGAGGACGGTCTTTCTGAAAGGTTTTGTTTTCATGAGTTCTACTAATGGCATTGAAATCTTGATTTTGTTGATTTCGTGTTCTAAACTGAAAGCATAAACATTTTTATCTGGTTCCTTTATGTCAACAGTACTATCCTTGGTAGGTTGTTTCAATGATTGATCAACTTGGATCTTGGGAACACCTTTGATAATTCCTGTCTTAACTGGAGTACTAGCCTTCTTTGTGGAAACATGTGTATCAACTTTAGGTGCATTCGAACCAGATCTGAGATTGTATTTTTTCCTTTTAGGTTCCTTTTGGATGATCTCATCTTCATCCCCTTCTTCAAACTGATTTGCAATCAAGGCATCTTCATAATCCTGCTGTGTCGCATGTAGAGGAGATGATTCAGAATCATTCAAATGAACTGCAAGGTCTTCTTCTGTATCAACCTCATCCTCCTCCTCATCTACTGCATTATTCTGAAAAGGAGGTAACACCTTTTTATCATCTTGGTTTTTTCTTTCTCTTGGTAATATTTTAGGTACATTGTTTGGTCTCCTAAACTGATTTGGATTTCTGTAACCGCCCTCCTGTGCAGGTCTACTGGGTTGTTTTTGTTCTATCTTCAACCTTGCCATTTCAGATGTCAGATTTTTCATCATCTTAGCCATTTCATGCATTTTAGAGTCAGATGTTGAATTAGAAGATGAAGGCAATTCTTCCTTTTGCTTTTTTCTGTCTCTTTCATTTCTAGACTTCAATTTGTCTGCTGCTAATATGTTTGATTCTACCTCGATAGAAACATCTTGCATCAGGCTGAGGGTAGTGGTTCTTCTTTCCCTAAGAAAAAAGGAAAATCCGACATTGAATGCATTGGCAAAAGTGATTTTAGTTGATGTCTCTGAAGGTTTTATCTCCTCTGGGATTTTACCATACATCTGGTTGAACCTTTTGGTAAAGTCGGGTATTGATTCACCTTGTTTCCTCCTTAAAGCACCAAATTCGGTGATGTAGTATAAAAATTCCTTCTTGTTTGCCCAGTGTTTAAGAAAGGCATCATCTAAGGCTATGATATCAGATATTGAATTAGGAGGCAAACTCCTGAACCACTTTCTTACTTCCCCATTTAGACTTTGTATGAATAGTCTCATCCACACATCAGCATGCTCTACATTGAAATTATTTGCAAAAATATAAAATGAACTCAAATGCTCTTTAGCAGTAACTGATCCATCTCCATTGAATCTAGGAAAATATCTTATATAATCATTTGGTGGAAAGGCATACATGACTTGTGGAAGAACCAAGGGTGCATACCTTGCTGCCACTATTTTGTCCATTCTGTCTACAACCATATTAGCTATTTTTGGAGCTATGGGAGTGAGTAAGATTGGTAATGTTGAAGGAGAAGGTGTCCCTTGTGTATTACAACCTATATGTGTTGTCCCTGAGTCTTGATCTTTAATAGATAAGGATTTCTCTTCTGGACTAATATCAACAAATGGGTTGAGAAACAGAGGATTCTCAAAGAAAAAATAATGTGATCTAAAATCCTCAGATGAGACAGATCCAAGAGACGAAGAAGGTGTCTTTGGTTTGTTCTTAATATCTATGTTGTGACCTCTCTAAGTTCCAGTCACAGGCAAAAATTCTAGATACTCATGTTTAATGAGTTCAGTAAGTAACTTCCACTCTTCTAGAGTTAATTCTGAAATAGTTGAAGGGAATGAAACTATATCAGACTCAATAGTAGGTTTATTTTCACTTTCAAGATTCACATCTTCATCTAATTGGGTTTTGATGATTTCAGATGATTGTCCTTGACAACTTTCTAAAGATAATTTTCCCTTTAAGATTGAAGACTGACCAGAAAGAACTTTAGGTTTTCTTAATAACTTTTCAGGATCTGAAACTACTGCAACAGGCTCAAGATATGGATTTTTTATGGTTACTGGTCTCTTATTAGATGATGAAGAATTTAGAGGAGTTTTAAGTATTTTACCTTCTCTTTTAGGATCCATAATTACCACAGAGGAATCGCCAGGTGAATAATCACAGTCTTAAATAATTGTCCAAAATCGTGTTCACCACCAAGATCTGAATGTAAACTTGTCGTTTCCCCAATGAAGATCTCTTCGTTTCTTCGTCCTTGGAAACGAAACTAAAAATGTTAGTCCCTAAAGTTGCACTTAACTGTGAGAGGGAAATCTAGGGCATCATTCATTTATTGCAAAGTATTTTTAAGGTTTTATTATTTGGTTTTTTGTAGGGTGGTTGAAAACTGGCTCAAGGTTATAGTATGACATGAAAATCAAGATCAGAACATATCATATCCCATTGGCTGAATAATAGGTAGACACATAAATGGATTAAAGTAATATAAGAAAAAGGAAGATGAAGTCTTCAATTTGTCAACTTCACATGAATTCTCGTCTCAAAATGTCATAAAGAAACAAGACATTCAGCTTGATATCAAAACTTGAAAAATTATCTCTACAACAAAATTTTCACTGTATAAATTAACAGTCAAGAATCAAAAAGCATTGCAATTTGAATAATGAATTCAAGCATGAATAAAGAAATAACAGAGTAGAAAAAAGAGGGTCTAACCATCCATATGCCTTTGCTATTAAGTGTCAAATTGAACATAAATGCCTTTTACAATGAGCTTCACAAAAAGGTCCCCTGGATCTCCAATTTTTCGACCTTCACATAGTCTTTCCTCTGTCTATTTAAACTATCTATACAACTTCCATATCCTATCATCTAGAATAGTTTTAATGACTAGATTTGAATAGTATCTAACTACTAAGGTAGTTCACTCAAAATGAGCTTCTACAATCCCAAAATAGATCACAGCTCAACAGCTTGATATTGCAAAATATTGCCAGCATTTACATTTGACTCTACAAAATAGGAATTTAGTTTGATTTTGTAAAACAGATCGAGGTCTTAGCATCTTACTGACCAAAAATGAGTAGCTTTGCCATATTTTCTAGAAAACATTTAAATCATGATTGTAGCAAATTTTCATGTTACCTTTAGGATATAATCACAGCAGTAGCTTTAGCATTTTTTTGTTTGAGCTTTGTGGTAAGCACGACATTGTGCCAATAGAGTCTAGAATTAATCTCCCTGATTTTTTTGAGCAATGCCCTTTGCTCTTTCTTCTTCTTTTTAAAACCCTGAATCCTTTCTTGCTGGCGAGCATTCCATTGTTCTATCTGTGCCTTTTCTTTCTTTAATTGTCTTATTGTTTTCTGAAATTCCTTGATCCTTTCTTTATTAGTTCTGATTTTAACTCTAAATCCAGAGCATTCTTCAAAAGGTGCAGGTTCATTCAAGTTTAAGGAAACTTTGGGTTGCTTTGCTTCAACTTGGTACTTTGAGACTAATCCCAAGCTATGTTCTTCATCAGAACTTGCTGAATCTATAGCTTCAGGCACATCTGATATGTGATCTGAGTCTTCAAGGTGATCTTGTTTATCCTTAGGGGTTTCACTGATACATGTAGCCATCTCTTTAGATTTTTCTAATCTGGTTGAAGCTCTCGTTACATGTCCTGTAGATGGTGAAATCATTCTTTTTCCTTTGTTGACTGGTTTCTTAGGCAGTGAAGTTCTTTTTTCCCTTTTCCTAGTACTTGCTTCAGCATTCTCAAAGTCATCTTCGATGACTATAACATTTTATTCTTTGATTGATGGATTAAACATGGCCTTTGACTTCATTTTATACTTGTTGGTGACCCTAGTAGAATTCCTTCTAGGTTTCTGTGATATAGACACACCTTTAACCCTTTTCCCTTTAGTTGTAGCACCCTTTTTACTAGTTGATGGTGTTTCAAACTTCACTGTAGTTTGAGTGTCAAGATCTTTATCTGAATCATTTTCCCCTTTAACATCTTCTTCAAAAAAACGTTTCAATTTATCGATTCCACCTAGGTCTTTTACTTATGCTCCTCCTAGTCACCCTGATATCAGACATCTCCTCTTTGACAGGGGTTTCATCGGAAATATCTCGGCTCTGTGTAATGGTCTTTCTCCCTTTGCCTTTCTTCTGCTTATTGGAATGAGTGATAGGATTTAAAGATTGCATGAGCCAGCTCCGAGGCTTCTGTAATTTGTTCAAAGTAGACATTACTAAGGTTTTAATTAGGACTTGATGGAACAGGATGCTTTTAGCATTGGTGGAGAGTGACTGCACTCTCTTTGACATCTTTGTCAATCTTTTGAGAAGAAAATAAGGGAGATTTAAAGAGTAATCACCATTTAAATGCATTAGTATCCTGATGTGGTAGATATAGTCTAGTGAGAATCTACCTTCGTAGGTGATACACCTATGGATCATGATCAGAGCCCTGTGCCATTCAGGTCAAATATAGCTATGAGGTATTCCCCTTTTCCTATCGACATTTTTCTTATTTGGAAGCAGGAATTGGTTTACAAATTCTATAACCACATGCTCTTTCTTCCACCATCTTTCTCCTCCAACCACCAACCTGCAAGCCTTTGTGATAGTCTACTCTGTCACTAGCATCATCATCTTACCGATGTCCAGCTCGTGACCATCAAAATTTAGAGCGAACTCCATGGAGACCTGCTCATCATAACCCTGAAAAGTGGTAAGGAATTCAAACCACCCAGCGTCTCTAAACCTTTGTTCCATATTAGGATAGGCTTCAAGAAGTTCGGCACCCTCTGGTTCTATTCTGACAACCTGTCCGCTCTTCTTGGGTGCCATCAAAACACAATTCTACAACTAGCGCCCTCGGGTTCCAAATTTGCCACCCGCAATTGTTAGTGTATACCGTTCTTTTGAGCGAATACCTGCATTTGAATTTAGCAAAATCGAACTGATATAATATAATGATCCTGGGTGATTTAAAATGAATCCTGCGTGGGTACACAACAATCGAATTATGAAATGGTTGAATTTGCAAATGATTTCCAAGCTTTCGTGGACACATGTGAACTCTCAAGCCACGATTCATGTCATCATAACGAAATCTAGATGGCAGGCGTGTATCAAGGCATGATTATTTGGCGCTACAGGAATAGCCTTATTCCCGTAGCACTATTAATGACTTAGCAAAATTTGAAAGTTTGAAATTCAAACAGGCATAAATGGTGACACCTCGTTTTAAAACAATGTCTTTCAAAATCAAACTTAAATAAACTATCCAAAAAATGTAATGAAAACCATAAGATGCTAAAAACAAAAATGAAATCAACTGGTAATAGAAAATGAAATGTGGGTAAGAAGGGTTTTAGGATAAGGGTTTCTCACTAAACCAAGACAAAATTAGAGACTAACAAATTGAAAAAATTGAGTTTCATTGGGTCCATCATCCTTGACTAGTCATTGAGGTTGAATGTGTGAGATCTTGTTATTTAACCCCTGGATCGAAATTTGGTGCTTTAACACATGTGGAAATGACCTCATCCATTATTGTTTCTTATGCACATTTCCATGTCTAAGGACTCATGGAGAAGGGTGCTATTGGAAACAGTTACATGGAGATGAATCTACTGGAGCATACTACTTATTGAACCAACTCACAATTCTTTAGTTTTTTTGAGTTGTAGCTTATTTACTTGGATAATTCAAGGACACTTTCCCTAAATGGTCCCGAGGGAAAAAATGAAACACATGACTAGGAACATCATGATATTAGTTGCAATAAGTGAGTTTCATTGGGTACATCATCCCAAGTAGTCATCGAGGTTGAATACGAGAGATCTCATTATTTGACCCCTAGATCCAAATCCAGTGCTTTAATACATGTGCAAACAAGCTCATCCAAAATATTCTATTATTCATGCTTGTATGGTTAAGGACTTATGGAGAAGGGTGTCATTAAAATTGTCCTATGAAGATGAATCCAATGAATCAAACTTCTCATAGAAATGAATTATGGTTCTTGAGTTGTTTCAAGTTGTAGGTTGCTTGTGTGGACAATTTAGGGGCACTTTCCCTAGATGGTCCCATGGAAAAAGAAATGAAAATAGAGACTTGAAACAACATACCGTTAGTTGTAGCTAGTGAGTTTCATTGTAACCATTTTTCTTGTGAGGTCATTGAGGTTGGAGACAAGAGACCTTGCGATTGACAATTGAAATTTATTTATTTATTTTAAATACCTACATGACATCGAGATTGAGACGTATGGTAACATCGCTCCCATGACACATACGTCGAAGATATATGGCTGGTCGTCGATTGAGCGATGTTACCATACATCAGAATTGCAACGTATGGTAACATCACTTCCATGGCACATACGTCGGAGATAAATAGTTGATCGTCGGTTGAGCGACGTTACCATACATCGGAAATGCGACGTACGATAACATCGCTCCCATAGTGTCCACTTAATGGAGACCAATGAAATGGGACGTCGAAATTCTGATGTCTTTGGCGTCGTTGTAGCGACGACTATATGGGGTTTGGACAGTCAAATCTGAGATGATATGTGTCTGCATGAAACGTTGCAATAGAGACGATAGTTATTGCATTGGAAAAGATATGCCATGTGAAACAACATTTGAGGGGGTCCGCTATTTTTTGTTCTCCCGACAATATAAAGTGGCACTTGCATCGAACGCGCCGTCGGAATTTGACCCAAATGTACTTGTGTGAGAGGAAGGGAGGAGATAGAGGGAATGGGGGGGAGAGAGATATAAAGATAGAAATG
>ML782276.1:450762-467360 GCA_009831015.1 Picea engelmannii
AAAAACAAACTCATTCAAAGGTAGAGAGAAATAATAGTTTTATAACATTCTTTAAAATCCAAGACATCACACATCTAGCAGCTCAAAAGTTAAAAGGAATCAAGCAAAGAACAGGAGAGTCGATAAGAGAATACGACAAAAGATTTAAATATCTCCTAAGTCAAATCTCATCTATGATCGATCAAAACCTGCTAGTCTAGTGGTATGTAGGATCAGATCTATGTTATGCCTATACGAGATAACTAACTGTGAAGATGCATTACATAAGGAACAATGAGTCAATTTTGATGACTATATCTCGTCGACTTCTTCGACGACGGAAAGGCTTGAGGAAAAGATAGAATATTTTCAAAAAACTATCAAAAATCTATCCATTCGACGCAATGAAATATGGTGCACCACATGCACCGGGGACAAACAAACAAAAGATAATTGTCCTCTAAATGAGCACACACAAACAATAGATGTCCACCGAGTACAAGCTGAAAAATACTGTAACGTATGTGAATGCCTAACTGATCATAATATACAATATTATCCACGCAATCTAAAAAACAAGAAGTGGTGCCACATATATGAAGCTTCTGATCACCGGACTTCAGAATGCCACCTAAATGCTAGAAATCAGAATAATATATGAAAATTATACCACACAGAAACCACTGACCAAGGAAATAATTATGGTTGAAGAGATGATTATTTCAGTGGTCATGGTCGATGTCGAGGAGGTCGACATGGATTTGGTGGTTGAGGTCAAGGTCTTGGACGACCATAGTATGCTAATTATTGGAAAAATGATCATGAAAATGCAGACTGTCGTATAAAATACATAATTAATCTAAAGTTCTGCAACATACGTGGCATTGGAGATCACTCCCTATAATATTTCCCGATAGTACTCGACAAAAATATACCTAGAAAAACTATGAATCTACTACATGCAATATCCAAAGAAGAGGTGAGGAAATACAAGAACTTACATATTGTTACAAGGTCAGGCTTAGGACGCGACATTCATACTCCACCACAAAACTACCAAATAAAAAAGGCTAACAACTTTCCAAATCCAGATAAAGAAGAGAAAATAATAAGAGAAGCTCTTAAATTCTTCAGGAATGCCACGGAATATCAACAAAATCCAAGAAGTCGAGATGAAGACACCATCCAAGAATTTTTGTAACTACTCAAAGGAATGATGGTCAATCAGGTGGTTGTTGATTTTGGTTCACAACGTAATATTTTACCATGAGAAACATTGGTACAAATGGGCCGATCTAACCTAGCACCCACGATGAATTATCTTAAGTTAGTTGATAAGAGATTAATAGAACCAATTGGAATACTGAGAAACGTCCACACGTAAATTATGGGAATACCAAATTCGGTCAACTTTGAGGTGATCAAACTTGTCAAAGGAATGCCAATCTATGCATCTCTTTTTGTTTTACCATGGGGTTGATGAATGAACGCAACTATCTCCCTGGAAAGGGATAGAAATAAATTGAAAGGAAGTGGGAGAAAAACAATTATTCCCCTAGATCCAAAGGAAGCAAAACCATGGATGGAGTCATGGGACGAAGATCGAGAAGCTAGATGCTTATATCAGATAAATAATTAAAAAAATATTATATAGAACCGACTACAAAAGGAGAAATTTTGAGAGAATCTCCCTTGTCCGTCGGACATAATTCCGACTCATCCTTATACAACTGGAAAATAGAGAATTGTGAAGCACATGCGAAAGAATGCTGGTCTATTGAATTTATTCCAAATAAAACATCTTAATATGTGCTATTCAATCCAGGTTATACCAAAATTTTATGAAAAAATAACTCGACAAACTCCCACTTTCATTCCGACTGACAATCAGATAAGCAAACCCTTGCGATAGAGTGAACGACATACCCCTTCGACCCATGTGGAAGAGGTATAAAAATCCATAGGAGAGAAAGGAAGAACACAGAGTCTTGTGGAAACTTTCACAAGACAGACTACAGGATGGTAGGAAACACATTCCCTCCAATTACAAACATGGAAGACTCCGTTGGCATACTTCGTTGAAATATTCAATGATAAGAAACTGTCCAAAGATGTAGATATTCCTACATTGAAAAATCAGCTATGATCTAGCATAACATATTCAATGTTGTGAAAGTGAATGGCAAAGTATTGGATACAAGGATGAAAGGGTATGGCCCCATATGTTTTCAAGTACATTAGATGAGCTACCAAGAAAATGGCATAAAATTGAAGAAGCTTGCGGTCACACTTCCAACTGGGCCGAAATCAAAATAAATTTTGTCCAAGACTTCGAATTTAATTCTATAGAAGAACAATTGAAAGACGCAACATGTCATATAAATTTTTTTCTAGAAATTCCTTCACCAGCTCAACAGAAAGAGAAAGAAAATATGTCGGTCAATGGAGGATCAACATCGACTTGCAATCTTGTGTTGGTAGAAAATAAGGAAATATAGACTGCACAAAGGATTGATATGGAGAATACAAAATGGCCAGGAAAAAGCTTCCAATGGAAGAAAGACCATCCAACATTACATAATAATGTGAAATTAGTATTAAGTATGCCACATAACACAAGGAGGACCAGCAAAAACCTGACTTCCCAAAACGCTTGATGAAAATTGAAGAAGGAGAACACCATCTCGATGAAGAAAAGCCACCAGAATGGTTGGATGCGGAAATAAGAACAAAATAATTCGACATATCAAATGATGGCTGACAAAAAATGGTGTGAGTAGGTGATTATTGGTCTGACAAGAAGCAAACAACCAACATAGTCAGTCTACTAAAAGAGTATCCAGATGTTTTTGCACGTTACTACAAGGACCTGAAAGGACTTGTAGAAGAAATGGGTGAAATGGATATCAAGCTAATCCCAGGAGCGAATCCAATTAAAAAAAGAACATACAAGTTAGAACATAAGTAAAAACTAATTGTTCAAAAATAGATCGAAGGAATCCTACAAGAAGGCATTATTTATCCTATCAACAAATAAAAATGGGTAAGTCCCATGGTGGTACAACCAAAGAAGCATGATCCAAAGAAGTTAAGAATTTGCGTCAACTTCTGGGGACTCAATAAATAGACTGTGAAACATTTGTTCCCCACCCCTTTTGTTGATGAAATCATAAAAAAGGTTGTTGGTCATGAATTTTATTCATTTACTGATGGACTCTCAGGATATAACCAGGTGCCAATCACAAAAGAATATTAAGAAAAGAAAAAAAATCGTGTCATAATTTGGATATTTTTCCTACAGAGTCATGCCATTCAGACTGAAGAATGCGGCAACAATTTTTTCAAGAATAGAGGTCAAAGCATTCCAAGAGTACATATACAAAAACATGGTTGTATACTTCAATGACTGGACAATCTATAGTCTACTCATAAATCACATATAATTGCTTTGACTTATGTTAGAACAATGAAAATATATTCAACTATCACGAAACATCATAAATTGTATATTCGCCACAATTATTGAAATCTTTCTAGGACATGTGGTATTTAAATATGGAGTGAAGGTAGACATGGCTAAAATAAAGATGATCCTTTGTCTAAAACCCACTGTAAATAAAAAACAGATCAATATTCTACTGGGTCATACTGGCTATTATAGGAATTTTATACGCCACTACTCAGATATCACCTTCAAAATGGGTGATATTTTATGAAAATATGATGAATACAAATGGAGCCAGGACTGCCAAGAATCCTTCGAATTTTTAAAGAAGAAGTTTGTCGAAGCACCCATTCTCAAATTTCTGGACTGGTCAAGAAAGTTTCATGTCCATGTCGATGCGTCAAATGTAGTTTTCGGGTTGGTTCTAGCTCAACCATATGATGATACAATGGATCACCCAAATGCATATGCAAGTCAAAAATTGAATAAAGCAGAAAGAAATTACTCGACTACAGAACAAGAAGCTTATCAATGATTTTCGCACTACAAAAGTTCTGTCATTATTTATTGGAAAACGCTTTCACATTTTTCACAAATCATCAAGCACTAAAACACTTGGTCAATAAACCAATCCATCAAGGCAATATCTATCGATGGTTACTATTATTTTGGGAATTTTAATTTCAGGTAATCATTCAACTAGAGAAAAAGAGTGTTCAACCTGATCACTTGTCACGTCTAGAAATAGGAGAAGATCCGACAAGCACATATGATGACCTCCCATATGCACACTTATTCAGATTCGAAGCCGCACCTAATGATTTAGAATACATTTCCAATTTCTTAGAAGAAGGAAAAGGCCCTAAAGGACCTCCCAACAAACAAAAAGAAAACTCTAGCCATGAAAGTTGCACTGTTCACAATCATTGACAAATACTTATACAAAATGGGAATGGACTATGTGTTAAGAATATGCATTCCACAACATGAATGGGAGGATATCATCAATGAATCCCATGCAGGAGTAGCTGGAGGACATTTTCAAGTCGACACAACATCCAGAAAGGTACTACAAGCATGCCTCTGGTGGTCGACTTTGCATAAAGACTGTCGGGATCAAGTTAAAAAATGTGACAGTTGTTAGAGGCTTGGATGACCCTTGTGGAAAAATGAAATGCCACTATGTTCAATAAAATTTAATCGATCCTTTGAAATATGGGCTATCAAATTCGTTGGACCATTCCCACAAAGGGAAATAATAACTAATTCTAAGTACATAATCACTACGGTTGGTTATGTGACTAAGTGGGCAGAAGTTGAGTCGGTCAAATCATGTACCAAAGAGGTAGCAACTAAATTCATCTATGAGAACATCATCAAAAGATTTGGCTTCCCTCTAACACTAATCAGAGACTAGGGAACTCACTTTGTAAATGAAACAATTAAAGTTCTATTGGAAAAAATATTAATCGACCATAGAAAATGACAACTTATCACCCACAAGAAAACGAGGCAGTTGAATCATTTAATAAAACATTACACAAGGGACTTACAAAGATCTATGGCATAAATAAATATGACTGGGATGATATGATTCCCACTATCCTCTGGGCGTATATATAAACATTCAAAAGATCAATTGGACAAGTTCCATTCAAGCTAGTCTACGTCCAGGAAGTTATAAATCCACTACAATTTTGTACTAATTCTGACAGAGTCGCGACTGTAGAAAAATTTGACAAGAGAAAAAACCTGAACGACCGACTATACCACTTGAACAAGCTAGAAGAAGAGAGGTTAATAATGATTCATGATCAAGAGGTTTAGAAGCAACAACAAAAAGCATGGCATGATCGTCACTTAAATAAAAATGATATAAAAGATGGAGACTTAGTCTTAATGTATGATAGTCGAATAAAATGAAAACCCGGAAAATTGGAAACAACATGGCTAGGGACTTATGTGGTGGAAGCCATTTGACCGAATGGAGTGGTCCAACTCATAACATTATTGGGGCATCCATTTAAGAAAATAATTAATGGGGTTTGTTTAAAGAAATATCAAGTATAAAAGGAAAAGAACCATCTTGGAAAAGTTAACAAGGAGTTGCCAACAAGAACCAATTAAAATAACTAATTAAAATTATAAGAAATAAACCTTGCTTAAAATTAATAAGCAAAAAAGGAAGTTAGACAAATTCAGGTATAAAAAATGGAAAAAATAAGGTATTTAAAGAGTAGCCATAACGTTGAAGGAAAATAAACAATAAAGTAAAATTGAGAGAGAAAGAAGATTGTGGTCAATCCCAAGACAAGGTAGAAAAGAATATTCTCGACATTCAACACCTTCGACTAACTTAAGACAAATACTCATAAGAAAAGAATCTAGTGAAAGGACCAGTCCAGGAGCAAGTGAGCGCAGATCAGGAAAATGAAGAGCATATGAACATAAATCGAGAGAACATGATTGGCATGACAAAAGAGGACATCATTCAGACTAAAAAAAAAATAGAAAAATGAACGAACAACCAAGCCATCATCGACATCGACTAAGTCACTCAAGTAATAAATATGGATCAAGAACCTTGGTCAGTCAACCTACATATTGACCATGCTTTAACAATTGAGATTCGGTTGATTGAACCCAGAAAAGAGTTGGTCAAAGGGATGTCGATGCATAATAAGTACATTCAATCCATGACAGAAAAAGATGAATAATAATAACAAAATTGACAATGATCAACGTCATAATGAAAAAATATGTCATAGCCATATACATATTACCTTATCATGCACAACGTTCACGGAGAACCCATCAGGATTATCGCATGAGGGAGTTTTTCACAAGCATCTGTTCAACAACCATAGGGATATCAAAGTGAAAAAGGTAATACACACATTCATAAATGATCCAATTACGATAATCCATATCTGTTATTGTACCTCAAAGAAGCTGCACTCGTAACAACATGATTTGAATCAGTAACTACCTATGTTTCTTGAACTTTGCAAATCTAGGGAATTCAATCCTCGTGTGAGGAAATTTCATTATCAATTCATACTAGCTTCAATATCACAAACCTAAACTCTATATAACAAATCCAAGTAAGGAGAAAATTCACTTTGTAGAAAGCCAAATTCTAGAGTAGAAACCATGAGCTTTACAAAGCTAGCAGTTGATGACCTTCCTGGATTAGGTTTGCAGAATTCAGAAGTAGGTCAACCATTTTGGCCCAGACGTGAGAAGAGGAATTTCCCCTTCACATAAAGGTGCTTAGGTCTCCTCTCTAGTTTCCTCAACCCATTGGTGAAGGTAACAATAATCATTATTTCTTGCGCTGGATGCAAAAATAAAATATGGAAAAACCCTTCCAAGAAACACTCCAATGCGGGAAGAAATGAATGGGAAACCAAACCAAGGGTGATGCCGAAATAGAGTATTAGGAAATCAAAATTTTGTAATGGTATCCAGGAATTATCCTCCTCACAAGAAAAATACATTTTCAACCTAGTAAAACACAGGAACATCAAGCATATGATATGCAATTGATTCGACCAGTGGAGAAGAGCCAGGAATAGTAGCATAGTTGGCATTAGAACCGTAAGTCAGACGATAACATAAATATATTGTCTCTTATTCTTACATACGTATCTTTCTCTCTTCATCTATACTTCTCCATACTACAATTTTGTCTCTTCAACCCTCGTCAATTCCCAGATATTTTAATGAACCATGACCATAGAGGCCAATGGGAGGCTGCCATGTGGCAACCTCTCATTGTCTCTTCAATGCCACATGTCATAATATAAATCATCTACTTGTCAAACTGTAGTTGGATTGTACCTTGCCCAGTCAACTACCAATATTTAGGTTCCACATGTCACCCTTGCAATGGTGACATGTGTCACCCTTGCAGTGGTGACACATGTCACCCCTTTATTTTCCCTTATACTTTGACCTTTGAACTTTTTTCCAGGTTTAATTGGAACTTTGACCTTTCATAACTTTTACATACGAACTTTGTTTGACGTGCCATTTGTGTCATTGGAAATATAACGATGATATCTACGCATTGATTTTTTTTTCTTCATCATTTGAGATGATCAAATTTTGATCTTTTATGGATCCCTTGGGACCTTTGTGAGTGTTTTAGATCCTTATAGACCTCTATGAACATTTCTTAGATCTTCCTGGATCATCTGGGAACAAGCTAATGTAGTGGATGCTAATCTACTGTTGGTGATGAGTAGTGATCGACAATAATATGAGGGACCATATGGACTCTACTACTCAACCTAACTCTTGACACTGCATGTCTGCTATCAGTTAGCCTCAATACATGATCTCCTTAGTTACCTCTAGACTGAGGGGATACATCTAGCTCCTACATGGGGAAATGTGCTCACTGTAGAGAATATGAGAACCTCAACATATCCTAGTATGACCTATGACTACACACACTGAAACAAGAAATTGGGATATCTAAGGGCGATGCACTCACCTCTTATTCATATGAGAAAATATGATAACTATAAAATGTAGAGAAAAACTTGTAAATATGTTTTTTGACATTTTTATTCTAACATATTAATATGAGCATACAAAACATAAGAATAGTGATATGGAATGATGCAAGAAAAGAATATGTAAATAATAAGCATGTATGCAAATCTAAGCAAGATGCAACATATATACAATGAAATGGAGTATGAAAATTCCTACTCTAATCTATACCAGTCACGTTCTATCGAGGAAATAAAGTTTTAGAATACTTGCATTAATAGGTAATTTTACCCTTTCTTCTTTAAGTGTGCCCAAATTGAATGAATTGAGACCTGCTTCACTTACGATCTTGTAGGGCCCAATCCATAGGATATCTAGGTTCATATTCATTGATGGTTTCGCCTGTTTCATTTCCCACAATAACACTTGGTCTCCTTATTTGAAAACTATGTTCGTCAATTTGTGATCAAATGTTCCCTTAATTTTCTCTTGGTTGTGTGTCAATTGATTCAATGTAATCCTCTAGGATTCATCCAACTCTACCAGTTGATCGATTCTTCCTTTCAGAGCCTCCTTATTAGTCATTTATTGTTGTGAGAAACAAAGGGTAGGGATCTAGAGGTTGATGGGAAACTTAGCTTCCAATACATATACAAACTCAAATGGGGTCTTTCCTGTGGAAGTCTTTGTTGTAATGTGGTCTTCCCACAGGGTGTATGTGATCTTACTATCCCATACCTTCTTATTTCCCCCTACAATATTCTTATCAATATTCATTGGGTTTTTATTACTTCATTTTGATAATACATTTCCATGGGGATAGTAGTTGGAAGAGTGAGATAAGATTATCTCATACTTGAAGCAGAATTCTTCCAGTGCAAAGAAGATAAAGCATTTAGTATTGTTAGTAGTAATATTGGTAGGGGTACCAAATATTGTTAGGATTATGTCCTTGACGAAAGTCATGACAACTTATTCAGTTTCCTTTTTCGTTAGGATGGCCTCTACCCACCTAGTGAAATAGTCTGTAGCGGTCAAAACCCAACGATATACAGTGATGAAGTTATCCTTGAATTCACCAATGAAGTTGATACCCCATTTCTAAAAACGAGCTTCAACAATGACTAGTTTCAATGGAAACGCAGGGAGTCATTATTTTCCTGCAAAGAAATAGCAAGGTTGGCATGATCTGACATAACAATGGGTATCAGTGAACAATGTGGACCAGTAATATCCTTCTTGCAGAATCTTATGGGAGGTAGTATGGGTGGTGAAGTGACCACCACAGTACCTTGAATGGAGTTGCTTAATCAAGTTGTTTTCTTCATCTGTATTCATGCATTTAAGGATTATTCTGTCAGGGTTATTCCAACCCAAACCATCTTGGGTCAAGAAATACTTCATGGCTTTGAGATTCAAGGCTCTCTTCTTGTGGTATATTAAGTGGTCGAGGCATGAAAGTTTCTTCAGATAGTAGATAATTTCTACATACCACTCATCATGTTCTAATTCACTTAGTATCACATTGACTTGTTCATTCTCTCTTAATCGTATGGCCTCCTTATTGCTCTTAGTCAACATTTATGATATCCCTTACCCCTTGACAATCTTGATGGATATTTATCTCTAAAACATACTCTTGGATTTTGGACATCCACTTTCCCCTGCTGCCTAGGAAATATTGTTGCGACATGACATATTTCACAGGAGTATAAGGAAAATAAGCATTGATCTTGTTGTACCTAATATAAATTCTAAAATGATTAAGGGATTTGATAAGGGCATAAGCTTCCTTCAAGGTGATGGATTATTTCAACTTTTCATACTTGAGGGATTTACTCATGAAAGTGATTGGTTTCTCATGGTCATCCTTATTTTTCTATAACAACACTTCGACTATAGTGTCTTGAGAAGTGAATGAGAAAATTATGAAGTCACGATAATAGTCAGGGTTGACTAGGACAAGTGCCTTGAGGATGGTGTCCTTAATTGTTTCAAAGAATATCAAGCTATTGTTATCCCATCTGAAGGTGACGTCTTTCTTAAGAAAGGAATTCATTCATTTTATCATTTTGAAAATTTTTGGGATAAATCATATGAAAAAGTTTATTTTTCCGAAGAATGATTGTATAGACTTATTGTTAGTGGGAGGTCATATATTCTTGATCAATTCTATTAGCACTTTGTAAATATGTTCGTATGATAAAAATATGACAGAGGTAAATTTTTCAACCAACTTTGAGACCAGAAACTAGCCTTTCAGACCTGGAGAGGGCTCTCTCGGGAGACATTATCTCAGCGCAGGATATGGCTTTAAATTTGTTGGCTAGATTTAACACCTTTGAAATAATAAGTATTGGTTATATTAGCGCCAGAGAGTAAGACCTTGGGCTATGGAGTTGGTTCGAGAAAATGATATAAATAAATGACTCAGTGATTGAACTTGAGAGGATAAAGGTTAAGCGAGCAACAGTCTTCAGTGCAAAATTGTTGTGTGAGGCAGGGGGGAAATTACAGAAAGAAACTCGGAGCACCGCTGAGGATGAATTTGGAGTTAACTTAGAGGAAAAAAGTTTGTCTAAATGGCGTCAATCCCAGGGCACTATGCAGTGAATCCTAGGTTCGAAAATATGTTCCTATTTAGATAGAAATAGATATGAATAAAGAATACATGAAGTACGTATGCAAATAAAGGAAACAATACATCCAACTGCTACAAATATAATCTTTTCATCAAAGCTTCATGACTTTTGCATTAAATTTCGATTGAACTCAAACTACATTCAATAGACATTCTCTATACTACTGCTTGTATTCTGCCATGGGGATTCGATTACCAGTGAGGTCTCGTCATGTGAAGAATGATGTGTCAATGCCTTCCTTCGACAAGAAAGTATGAATGATCAAATATTTCGTCAGGCTCCCGTTGTCTACTGTAACGGATTTGATTTCTGTCGGGCACTCATTTGTTGGGGAGTGTACATGGCGAGTGGTTGTTGACTGTCACGGTCATTACCAAAACGACAAAATGTCTATGGACGATGCCTCCTTCAAAATTTTTCAATATATGCTCTTTGTTTGAGGATACGAGAATGGACTTAGTTAATCATGTTTCTTCTGTGTGCTGGCAAGAGTTGCGCGGTCGTTTCCCTCGGTCACTTCACATTCTCTAAAATGCTCCACATTCCTTTCTTCTGACAACTTCTATGTTTCCCGAAGCTGTATGATTATATCATGTGCCTCTCTGAGCTATCTCTTGAGCCATTTCATGGTCCCTTTGTGGATTTGCGATGCTGACACTTCAAGGGTCTTTGTTGCCAGCTGCTGTCTCAGTTCCCTGTTTTCCTGGTAGAGTTCGGGGATGGTGAGTTGCGCCTGTTTTAGTTGTTGAGATGGCTCTTGAACATTAGTGCCTGCTGCATCTATCCCCCTCATTCTTCTATTGCTCTCTCATCTTGTACCTTCGATAGGTTCCAACCGAATAGCGTGCATAAGTAATTCTTCTGCAGCCGATCTTTCACACGGCTCATTTGGTACTCAAGTTTCCCCATCTTCCTTGTTCTTCCTTGGCCTACCCCTTATTTGGGGTATCTGTTGTTGGGGAGACAAGGCTTCTAACTTCCTTCCTTCCTGTGCATCTTTTCCCCCTCTCAGCTCCGTGCGGTGTGATATCATCGTTTCCACGGGCAGAGGGAAAACTCCCTTTGGATCCTTGGGGATGCCTCCTGTGAGTAAGAATGAATCATAGTCACTTTGGGGCTCGAGCCTGGATCTTATTCCATTGTGCACACCCTTTCTTATGTTTTTGGAGGTTTCCATGGTGCAACCCGTATTTGTATTGCGCGCAGTGGATCCGGCAAGGCCCAAGGCGAAAAACTTAATCAATCTAGGCTTGCGAGAAAATATTACAAACAATGCATAAACTTGATTTGTGAATAGAATGTGTGCAGAGCATCCAAAATTTATAAAAAATCAGGTGGGAGGAGGAATCAAGCCAAGGAACACTGAATTCATGGTGAATGAATGTTTCAAATCGAGCTATAGATTTTCCATAGCACATCCACGCATTTAAAGTACAGTTGATAAAGGTTGCAGGGCATACATGATACGAACGTCGCGATTTTGCATCTTCTCGGCCTTCATAATGAGCTGATAATGGTTACTGCACTTGATGATGCGACTTCTATTAACAACTTTCCTCAACCTGGGGCACATAGAGACTCCCTTTTTGATAGGACTTGACTCTCCGAGAATAGATTCATACTTTTACACATTTTTTGACTCTAACATCCCTTCCTATCCAAGGGCCAACCGACCACTTGCTGACTTCGACCCTTTTGTTCTTAAGTACCTAACCTCACATGAATTGACACATAATCTATGACTAGAATAAGACCGACTCTAACTGCAAAAAAATGGTGGCACTAACAACTGGCTCCAATGGGGATGCTATCTTCCCCACGAGGTAGCAAAGAAAAACAGACCAAGTGCCTGACCATTAGGCCTTATTCAAATTTCAGACATATGACATATGAAAAACAAAATGCAACCTAAAAATATCAAAGCAATTCCTAAGAAGACTTCAGCATAAACTCGGGGCCTTCACTTCAGGATTCAATTTTGTACTGACATACTAACTCGACGCAAAAAATAAAATGACTATTTACAATGACATGTGAATTAAATGAATCATGTGTTTGACTTCGATCTCGTATTTTCTGTTTGGAAAGATAGGAATTTTGAAAATCAAGGCCAAGGTGGCTAATGCATCGGCAATTTGATTTTGTCCCCTCGAGATTGTCGATAGCTCATACTCTGAGAATTCTTCAAGGAGGTCCAACGCTAGGTTTCTATACGCTCTCATCCTGGGGTGTTTGGATTGATACATGCCTTTCACCTGGTTTATAACCATCTCATATTCTTTGTGCACTGCTATCCTCTTTGCGCCTAATTCTTTCAACACCTTCAGGCCCAAAATTAGTGCCTCATACTCGGCCATGTTGTTTGTACATTTTAACGTGATCTTGTATGAGCACAACTTTGTGCCCACCTTAGGGGGGCTTATCCATATGTTGACACTTGATCCTTCCTTACTTACAACACCATCGAAACTCATGTTCCATATATCGTTTTCCACACAGTTCTTTTGGTCGACGCACTCTACTTCTTGTCGCGTAGTTTCCTCATCGGCTGTCATGATGGTTGTCGGCTCCTCCTCTTCAAAGCTCAGGTCATTGTAGAATATAGAGGAACCAACCTCAGTGTCGACATAGTATATAGGATGGTTAATTGGCTGCGTATTTCTTCTTACCATGTATTTTAGCAACACTTCTCTATACAACCATCTATCCTGACCAAGATAGGAATGGTGGCATATGACATGTCCATTTGCAGGGTCCCTTTCAACTTCGCAACCCATGACCTGGACAACATCATGCCAAACCTAGGGGGTATGTCCTCCATGACCGCGTCCATAACCATGGTGTTTGAAATAATTTGGTCCAATGACACAACCAAGTCCTTGATGAAACCCAAGCAATTGACTTTCCTCGAATCAAAAGAGAAATGGTCCTTTTAGGGCCTGGTGATGTCCAAACCCAATATGTCCATGATCACCTTTGGCATGAGGTTGTGCAAAGCACTCGAATCCAGCATGGCGTTATGTAAGCTCGTGTCATGAACCTTTAGAATGATGTAGAATGGAGGGACGTCCTCAGTATCACTTGTCTCTTCAATGTGAAGAACAAACAGAATAACAGGGTGATCATATTGGACATTCAAAGTATCGGTCCCTCCCATTTTTAGCATTTTAATAATTTTCTCCTGATATTCACCCTTTCTGATAAGTTCATTAAAAGGGATAGAGATTTTGATCTTAGTCATTTCATGCTCAAAGTTAAAAGGGGGCATACTTTCTCTACCTCTTTTCCACATGCTTCTCGTCTTGTTTCCATCGTCTTCCTTGAGGCCTCCTCCTTTTACTTTTCTTTTTTAGTCACATCCTTGGTCGGGTTATTTGGCCTCGGTTGGCTTGTGGAAGGGGTGTCCACCAGATATTTCCTTATGGGATTTGTCTGTTGAGGTTCAGTATCTGCCTCCTTGTTCCTGAGGTTATATTTCTTCTAAAATTGCATGATGGTGTTCTGATAACCTTTTATGAACTCTTTCGTCTCCCAGGAAAATGCATCATCCACTTTACAAAATGATGTATCATCTATTTCCATCACAAAATTGTTGTTTTCTCTCATGTATTGATCATGCTATCTCTTTGATAAAAACACGTGTGGGTTCTTGTCATCACAATAATGCATTTGGTCTTCGAACATCTGATCGAAGTCCTCGTTCACGTAATTTTTTTGGAACAGAGGTCTTGTTTGTTGGTCGCCTTGATTTCTCTGCTCCCTATATTCCCTCTCTCTGATCTAAGGAACTTGACCCCTTCTGAGGTTCTGATTTCTGGGTTGGGGGTTATGTTGTTCTCGGGTGGCAAGTCTGTTTCCCATGGAAATTCTCTCCATCGTCTTCATCATCAAGTCAAACTTGTCATCCGAGGACCGAGATGTTGATGGTTGTGCGTCTCCTTGGGGTTTCATATTGCAACTGTTGGATTTGTGTTTGATCTTCCTTGACGCCATCATATTTACCTAGAATTCGATCACGTTTCTCATTATTGCATCTAGATTTTCTGATCTTCTTTCTCTCAACATCAAGGAGAAATCATTGTCGAAGGAGTCAGCATATCGCAACTGCGCAACCCCGGGGGTGGCTGGACTTCTGCAGGAATCGAGTTATAAACCTTCATGAAATGGGCTGAGAATTCTTGCACCATCTCCTCTGATGCCTTCTTCATATTATTGTATTGCATTAACAACTACAAGGGGTGTTGGGTATGTGTTATATTCTTTGCATGTGTGTGTTTGGGCACATCAGGTTCGACAACTTCATCTAACGGGGTTCGGGGTAGCACTCCAAAAAAAAAATTGGGGCGGTTTTTGCTATTTTTAGCGATTTACTAAATTAATCCTGGATTAAGGGATTAGGGTTTTGGTATCTATGAAATACCTAAAAACATTGTATATATTGTATGGTGAATGGTGAAATTCAATAATGAATATAATAAAGGTTTTCCCGATTGAGGGTTTCCGGTATAAAATCTCTGTGTACTTTGTGTATGAGAGATTGATTAAATTCTATTTTTATTAAGAATCTATATACATTGCTTTACTTCATAGGTTTAAAACTTACATGTGGTATCAGAGCTCATTTTTGGCTTCAGAGGGATGCCTTTTTTGTTGAGGGTTTGGCTCGGTCTTGATAGATTAATTTTATCTTGGGTCTATGATAAACCTGGGTTTAGTGAGATTTTGTAGTGGTGATTTGAGTGAAGAAAGAGGAATGGAAAGCTATTCTAGAATCGAGATAGAGAATTTCAATGATAAAAACTTTGAGCTATGGAAGCTGAAGATGGAGGACCTTCTTGTAGACAAAAAACAATGGATCGCTTTGGATCTTAGTACACAACCTACTATTACACCGTCTACTAGCACACAGGGTACTAGTACACAACCTACCAGTACACAAACTACCAGTACACCACCTACTGGTATGTTGAAGGAATATTGGGAGAAGTTGGATAGAAGAGCAAGGAGTACTATTCAACTCTGCCTGGAAGATTCGATGTTGAATGTCTCAGGAGAGTCTATAGCCAAGGAACTATGGGATAAGTTGGGGAATTTGTATCAATCAAAGTCCCTGGTAAACAAGTTGTTTCTTCGAAAGAAGTTGTGTCATCTTAGGATGGAAGATGAAGATTCTATGACAAAACATATAAATGCCTTTAATAGTCTGGTAAGTCAATTTGTCTCTGTTAGTATTATGATTGCATAAGAAGATAAGTGTATTACTTTGTTATGTTCTTTGCCAGACTCTTGGGGTAATCTGGTTGTAGCAATTGGTAGTACCACTCAATCTACATTGAAGTATGAGGATGTAGTTGCATCCTTTTTATCTGGAGAGATGAGGTAGAAAAGCATGGATGGTCATAGCACAGATGATTTATTTGTAAGAGGTCGTACCCAAGACAGGAATCCTAGTAAGCCTTCAGGGGGGAGATCTAAATTTATAGATAGATCTAATTCTCTAGGAAAATCTTTGAGGAAATGCTGGAAGTGTGGTAAAACAGGGCATTATAAGAAAGATTGCAAGTCTAAGAAGGTTGAAAAACCAAAGGGATTTGATAGTACCTCCTCCATAGAGGTGAAAACCTCCACTGAAGAAGGAGGTGATGTTTACCTAGCATATACAAGTACACATGTAGACCACAATGTATGGTTGATCGACTCAGGTGCATCATACCATATGACTCCTCACAGGGAGTGGTTCTCTGAATATGAAAAATATGATGGTGGTGATGTATTCCTAGGAGATGACTCGAGAACAAAAATATTGGGACGTGGAAGGGTTAAGTTGTTGATAAAAGATGGAAGGATTAGAACACTCTCTGGGGTTCTACACATTCCAAAACTTGCCAGGAGCCTAATATTTGTAAGCAAGTTGGATGATGTAGGAGTGGATACTGTATTTGGAAAGAACACTTGCAAGATGGTACAAGGGGAAATGGTGTTGATGAGGGGAGTTCGGTGTGGAACTCTATACAAGTTGTTGGGAATAA
>ML782276.1:471713-545772 GCA_009831015.1 Picea engelmannii
GAACGAGATAAAAGACAAAAAAAAAAAAAAAAATAACTTCGTAACCAATGGAATAGTAAAAATTCGAATAGAAAGATGCCAGGGGAGGGTCGGCCAGTCAAAGCGGCATGAGTATTATGATTCAGACAGATATTGACCAAAATTAGCAACAACAACAGCCACGGTGACGCCCGACAGATACACCAACGCACAGTTGAACTTCCATCAACCGGTCAATGAACTGGAAAGTATGGACTACAAAGAATCTGGACCGTCTTTATGTACATCTCCCACACCATAAACCAATCCAAGGATAAGAGAATTTCTTCAACAAAGGATAAATATTGATGACCAATCGAAAAGACTATGGTATAGAATAAACGACCTGGGAAACCTACGAGATGCATTGATTTTCAATCCTGAACAAAATGAAGTTGACAATATAATTATCCAAATCAAGGACCTCACCAAATCGACCCGCCTGCCACATATAATCTCGAGAGAAGAAATTAAATATAGTCTGGAAGTGACACAACCTTTGGAAAGACGATTAGTCGAATACAAATATCAAATTTCCCAAACCGAGGATGCATATTTTGTACTCAAGAAGAAACAACTATTCCTTGAATATCATCCCTTGTTGGATGCAGGAAAAAACCGACTAGAATATTTGACGGCTCAGTCGAAAGAAGTAGTAACTAAAACACCAAGAAAATCAAGTGTCTACACCAATAAATTCAAAATGGGATTCAATCATATCCCCATCTACGAAGGAGAAGAAGACCCAAAATGCCATTGGTTTGTATGTGAAAACTTTTGGTATGCAATTGATATTACAAATGAGGATAATCAAATGGAGCAATTCGGAGCTGCACTGTGCCACCGTTCCTTAACATGGTTCATGAACTACACTGAAAAACAAACTCATTCAAAGGTAGAGAGAAATAATAGTTTTATAACATTCTTTAAAATCCAAGACATCACACATCTAGCAGCTCAAAAGTTAAAAGGAATCAAGCAAAGAACAGGAGAGTCGATAAGAGAATACGACAAAAGATTTAAATATCTCCTAAGTCAAATCTCATCTATGATCGATCAAAACCTGCTAGTCTAGTGGTATGTAGGATCAGATCTATGTTATGCCTATACGAGATAACTAACTGTGAAGATGCATTACATAAGGAACAATGAGTCAATTTTGATGACTATATCTCGTCGACTTCTTCGACGACGGAAAGGCTTGAGGAAAAGATAGAATATTTTCAAAAAACTATCAAAAATCTATCCATTCGACGCAATGAAATATGGTGCACCACATGCACCGGGGACAAACAAACAAAAGATAATTGTCCTCTAAATGAGCACACACAAACAATAGATGTCCACCGAGTACAAGCTGAAAAATACTGTAACGTATGTGAATGCCTAACTGATCATAATATACAATATTATCCACGCAATCTAAAAAACAAGAAGTGGTGCCACATATATGAAGCTTCTGATCACCGGACTTCAGAATGCCACCTAAATGCTAGAAATCAGAATAATATATGAAAATTATACCACACAGAAACCACTGACCAAGGAAATAATTATGGTTGAAGAGATGATTATTTCAGTGGTCATGGTCGATGTCGAGGAGGTCGACATGGATTTGGTGGTTGAGGTCAAGGTCTTGGACGACCATAGTATGCTAATTATTGGAAAAATGATCATGAAAATGCAGACTGTCGTATAAAATACATAATTAATCTAAAGTTCTGCAACATACGTGGCATTGGAGATCACTCCCTATAATATTTCCCGATAGTACTCGACAAAAATATACCTAGAAAAACTATGAATCTACTACATGCAATATCCAAAGAAGAGGTGAGGAAATACAAGAACTTACATATTGTTACAAGGTCAGGCTTAGGACGCGACATTCATACTCCACCACAAAACTACCAAATAAAAAAGGCTAACAACTTTCCAAATCCAGATAAAGAAGAGAAAATAATAAGAGAAGCTCTTAAATTCTTCAGGAATGCCACGGAATATCAACAAAATCCAAGAAGTCGAGATGAAGACACCATCCAAGAATTTTTGTAACTACTCAAAGGAATGATGGTCAATCAGGTGGTTGTTGATTTTGGTTCACAACGTAATATTTTACCATGAGAAACATTGGTACAAATGGGCCGATCTAACCTAGCACCCACGATGAATTATCTTAAGTTAGTTGATAAGAGATTAATAGAACCAATTGGAATACTGAGAAACGTCCACACGTAAATTATGGGAATACCAAATTCGGTCAACTTTGAGGTGATCAAACTTGTCAAAGGAATGCCAATCTATGCATCTCTTTTTGTTTTACCATGGGGTTGATGAATGAACGCAACTATCTCCCTGGAAAGGGATAGAAATAAATTGAAAGGAAGTGGGAGAAAAACAATTATTCCCCTAGATCCAAAGGAAGCAAAACCATGGATGGAGTCATGGGACGAAGATCGAGAAGCTAGATGCTTATATCAGATAAATAATTAAAAAAATATTATATAGAACCGACTACAAAAGGAGAAATTTTGAGAGAATCTCCCTTGTCCGTCGGACATAATTCCGACTCATCCTTATACAACTGGAAAATAGAGAATTGTGAAGCACATGCGAAAGAATGCTGGTCTATTGAATTTATTCCAAATAAAACATCTTAATATGTGCTATTCAATCCAGGTTATACCAAAATTTTATGAAAAAATAACTCGACAAACTCCCACTTTCATTCCGACTGACAATCAGATAAGCAAACCCTTGCGATAGAGTGAACGACATACCCCTTCGACCCATGTGGAAGAGGTATAAAAATCCATAGGAGAGAAAGGAAGAACACAGAGTCTTGTGGAAACTTTCACAAGACAGACTACAGGATGGTAGGAAACACATTCCCTCCAATTACAAACATGGAAGACTCCGTTGGCATACTTCGTTGAAATATTCAATGATAAGAAACTGTCCAAAGATGTAGATATTCCTACATTGAAAAATCAGCTATGATCTAGCATAACATATTCAATGTTGTGAAAGTGAATGGCAAAGTATTGGATACAAGGATGAAAGGGTATGGCCCCATATGTTTTCAAGTACATTAGATGAGCTACCAAGAAAATGGCATAAAATTGAAGAAGCTTGCGGTCACACTTCCAACTGGGCCGAAATCAAAATAAATTTTGTCCAAGACTTCGAATTTAATTCTATAGAAGAACAATTGAAAGACGCAACATGTCATATAAATTTTTTTCTAGAAATTCCTTCACCAGCTCAACAGAAAGAGAAAGAAAATATGTCGGTCAATGGAGGATCAACATCGACTTGCAATCTTGTGTTGGTAGAAAATAAGGAAATATAGACTGCACAAAGGATTGATATGGAGAATACAAAATGGCCAGGAAAAAGCTTCCAATGGAAGAAAGACCATCCAACATTACATAATAATGTGAAATTAGTATTAAGTATGCCACATAACACAAGGAGGACCAGCAAAAACCTGACTTCCCAAAACGCTTGATGAAAATTGAAGAAGGAGAACACCATCTCGATGAAGAAAAGCCACCAGAATGGTTGGATGCGGAAATAAGAACAAAATAATTCGACATATCAAATGATGGCTGACAAAAAATGGTGTGAGTAGGTGATTATTGGTCTGACAAGAAGCAAACAACCAACATAGTCAGTCTACTAAAAGAGTATCCAGATGTTTTTGCACGTTACTACAAGGACCTGAAAGGACTTGTAGAAGAAATGGGTGAAATGGATATCAAGCTAATCCCAGGAGCGAATCCAATTAAAAAAAGAACATACAAGTTAGAACATAAGTAAAAACTAATTGTTCAAAAATAGATCGAAGGAATCCTACAAGAAGGCATTATTTATCCTATCAACAAATAAAAATGGGTAAGTCCCATGGTGGTACAACCAAAGAAGCATGATCCAAAGAAGTTAAGAATTTGCGTCAACTTCTGGGGACTCAATAAATAGACTGTGAAACATTTGTTCCCCACCCCTTTTGTTGATGAAATCATAAAAAAGGTTGTTGGTCATGAATTTTATTCATTTACTGATGGACTCTCAGGATATAACCAGGTGCCAATCACAAAAGAATATTAAGAAAAGAAAAAAAATCGTGTCATAATTTGGATATTTTTCCTACAGAGTCATGCCATTCAGACTGAAGAATGCGGCAACAATTTTTTCAAGAATAGAGGTCAAAGCATTCCAAGAGTACATATACAAAAACATGGTTGTATACTTCAATGACTGGACAATCTATAGTCTACTCATAAATCACATATAATTGCTTTGACTTATGTTAGAACAATGAAAATATATTCAACTATCACGAAACATCATAAATTGTATATTCGCCACAATTATTGAAATCTTTCTAGGACATGTGGTATTTAAATATGGAGTGAAGGTAGACATGGCTAAAATAAAGATGATCCTTTGTCTAAAACCCACTGTAAATAAAAAACAGATCAATATTCTACTGGGTCATACTGGCTATTATAGGAATTTTATACGCCACTACTCAGATATCACCTTCAAAATGGGTGATATTTTATGAAAATATGATGAATACAAATGGAGCCAGGACTGCCAAGAATCCTTCGAATTTTTAAAGAAGAAGTTTGTCGAAGCACCCATTCTCAAATTTCTGGACTGGTCAAGAAAGTTTCATGTCCATGTCGATGCGTCAAATGTAGTTTTCGGGTTGGTTCTAGCTCAACCATATGATGATACAATGGATCACCCAAATGCATATGCAAGTCAAAAATTGAATAAAGCAGAAAGAAATTACTCGACTACAGAACAAGAAGCTTATCAATGATTTTCGCACTACAAAAGTTCTGTCATTATTTATTGGAAAACGCTTTCACATTTTTCACAAATCATCAAGCACTAAAACACTTGGTCAATAAACCAATCCATCAAGGCAATATCTATCGATGGTTACTATTATTTTGGGAATTTTAATTTCAGGTAATCATTCAACTAGAGAAAAAGAGTGTTCAACCTGATCACTTGTCACGTCTAGAAATAGGAGAAGATCCGACAAGCACATATGATGACCTCCCATATGCACACTTATTCAGATTCGAAGCCGCACCTAATGATTTAGAATACATTTCCAATTTCTTAGAAGAAGGAAAAGGCCCTAAAGGACCTCCCAACAAACAAAAAGAAAACTCTAGCCATGAAAGTTGCACTGTTCACAATCATTGACAAATACTTATACAAAATGGGAATGGACTATGTGTTAAGAATATGCATTCCACAACATGAATGGGAGGATATCATCAATGAATCCCATGCAGGAGTAGCTGGAGGACATTTTCAAGTCGACACAACATCCAGAAAGGTACTACAAGCATGCCTCTGGTGGTCGACTTTGCATAAAGACTGTCGGGATCAAGTTAAAAAATGTGACAGTTGTTAGAGGCTTGGATGACCCTTGTGGAAAAATGAAATGCCACTATGTTCAATAAAATTTAATCGATCCTTTGAAATATGGGCTATCAAATTCGTTGGACCATTCCCACAAAGGGAAATAATAACTAATTCTAAGTACATAATCACTACGGTTGGTTATGTGACTAAGTGGGCAGAAGTTGAGTCGGTCAAATCATGTACCAAAGAGGTAGCAACTAAATTCATCTATGAGAACATCATCAAAAGATTTGGCTTCCCTCTAACACTAATCAGAGACTAGGGAACTCACTTTGTAAATGAAACAATTAAAGTTCTATTGGAAAAAATATTAATCGACCATAGAAAATGACAACTTATCACCCACAAGAAAACGAGGCAGTTGAATCATTTAATAAAACATTACACAAGGGACTTACAAAGATCTATGGCATAAATAAATATGACTGGGATGATATGATTCCCACTATCCTCTGGGCGTATATATAAACATTCAAAAGATCAATTGGACAAGTTCCATTCAAGCTAGTCTACGTCCAGGAAGTTATAAATCCACTACAATTTTGTACTAATTCTGACAGAGTCGCGACTGTAGAAAAATTTGACAAGAGAAAAAACCTGAACGACCGACTATACCACTTGAACAAGCTAGAAGAAGAGAGGTTAATAATGATTCATGATCAAGAGGTTTAGAAGCAACAACAAAAAGCATGGCATGATCGTCACTTAAATAAAAATGATATAAAAGATGGAGACTTAGTCTTAATGTATGATAGTCGAATAAAATGAAAACCCGGAAAATTGGAAACAACATGGCTAGGGACTTATGTGGTGGAAGCCATTTGACCGAATGGAGTGGTCCAACTCATAACATTATTGGGGCATCCATTTAAGAAAATAATTAATGGGGTTTGTTTAAAGAAATATCAAGTATAAAAGGAAAAGAACCATCTTGGAAAAGTTAACAAGGAGTTGCCAACAAGAACCAATTAAAATAACTAATTAAAATTATAAGAAATAAACCTTGCTTAAAATTAATAAGCAAAAAAGGAAGTTAGACAAATTCAGGTATAAAAAATGGAAAAAATAAGGTATTTAAAGAGTAGCCATAACGTTGAAGGAAAATAAACAATAAAGTAAAATTGAGAGAGAAAGAAGATTGTGGTCAATCCCAAGACAAGGTAGAAAAGAATATTCTCGACATTCAACACCTTCGACTAACTTAAGACAAATACTCATAAGAAAAGAATCTAGTGAAAGGACCAGTCCAGGAGCAAGTGAGCGCAGATCAGGAAAATGAAGAGCATATGAACATAAATCGAGAGAACATGATTGGCATGACAAAAGAGGACATCATTCAGACTAAAAAAAAAATAGAAAAATGAACGAACAACCAAGCCATCATCGACATCGACTAAGTCACTCAAGTAATAAATATGGATCAAGAACCTTGGTCAGTCAACCTACATATTGACCATGCTTTAACAATTGAGATTCGGTTGATTGAACCCAGAAAAGAGTTGGTCAAAGGGATGTCGATGCATAATAAGTACATTCAATCCATGACAGAAAAAGATGAATAATAATAACAAAATTGACAATGATCAACGTCATAATGAAAAAATATGTCATAGCCATATACATATTACCTTATCATGCACAACGTTCACGGAGAACCCATCAGGATTATCGCATGAGGGAGTTTTTCACAAGCATCTGTTCAACAACCATAGGGATATCAAAGTGAAAAAGGTAATACACACATTCATAAATGATCCAATTACGATAATCCATATCTGTTATTGTACCTCAAAGAAGCTGCACTCGTAACAACATGATTTGAATCAGTAACTACCTATGTTTCTTGAACTTTGCAAATCTAGGGAATTCAATCCTCGTGTGAGGAAATTTCATTATCAATTCATACTAGCTTCAATATCACAAACCTAAACTCTATATAACAAATCCAAGTAAGGAGAAAATTCACTTTGTAGAAAGCCAAATTCTAGAGTAGAAACCATGAGCTTTACAAAGCTAGCAGTTGATGACCTTCCTGGATTAGGTTTGCAGAATTCAGAAGTAGGTCAACCATTTTGGCCCAGACGTGAGAAGAGGAATTTCCCCTTCACATAAAGGTGCTTAGGTCTCCTCTCTAGTTTCCTCAACCCATTGGTGAAGGTAACAATAATCATTATTTCTTGCGCTGGATGCAAAAATAAAATATGGAAAAACCCTTCCAAGAAACACTCCAATGCGGGAAGAAATGAATGGGAAACCAAACCAAGGGTGATGCCGAAATAGAGTATTAGGAAATCAAAATTTTGTAATGGTATCCAGGAATTATCCTCCTCACAAGAAAAATACATTTTCAACCTAGTAAAACACAGGAACATCAAGCATATGATATGCAATTGATTCGACCAGTGGAGAAGAGCCAGGAATAGTAGCATAGTTGGCATTAGAACCGTAAGTCAGACGATAACATAAATATATTGTCTCTTATTCTTACATACGTATCTTTCTCTCTTCATCTATACTTCTCCATACTACAATTTTGTCTCTTCAACCCTCGTCAATTCCCAGATATTTTAATGAACCATGACCATAGAGGCCAATGGGAGGCTGCCATGTGGCAACCTCTCATTGTCTCTTCAATGCCACATGTCATAATATAAATCATCTACTTGTCAAACTGTAGTTGGATTGTACCTTGCCCAGTCAACTACCAATATTTAGGTTCCACATGTCACCCTTGCAATGGTGACATGTGTCACCCTTGCAGTGGTGACACATGTCACCCCTTTATTTTCCCTTATACTTTGACCTTTGAACTTTTTTCCAGGTTTAATTGGAACTTTGACCTTTCATAACTTTTACATACGAACTTTGTTTGACGTGCCATTTGTGTCATTGGAAATATAACGATGATATCTACGCATTGATTTTTTTTTCTTCATCATTTGAGATGATCAAATTTTGATCTTTTATGGATCCCTTGGGACCTTTGTGAGTGTTTTAGATCCTTATAGACCTCTATGAACATTTCTTAGATCTTCCTGGATCATCTGGGAACAAGCTAATGTAGTGGATGCTAATCTACTGTTGGTGATGAGTAGTGATCGACAATAATATGAGGGACCATATGGACTCTACTACTCAACCTAACTCTTGACACTGCATGTCTGCTATCAGTTAGCCTCAATACATGATCTCCTTAGTTACCTCTAGACTGAGGGGATACATCTAGCTCCTACATGGGGAAATGTGCTCACTGTAGAGAATATGAGAACCTCAACATATCCTAGTATGACCTATGACTACACACACTGAAACAAGAAATTGGGATATCTAAGGGCGATGCACTCACCTCTTATTCATATGAGAAAATATGATAACTATAAAATGTAGAGAAAAACTTGTAAATATGTTTTTTGACATTTTTATTCTAACATATTAATATGAGCATACAAAACATAAGAATAGTGATATGGAATGATGCAAGAAAAGAATATGTAAATAATAAGCATGTATGCAAATCTAAGCAAGATGCAACATATATACAATGAAATGGAGTATGAAAATTCCTACTCTAATCTATACCAGTCACGTTCTATCGAGGAAATAAAGTTTTAGAATACTTGCATTAATAGGTAATTTTACCCTTTCTTCTTTAAGTGTGCCCAAATTGAATGAATTGAGACCTGCTTCACTTACGATCTTGTAGGGCCCAATCCATAGGATATCTAGGTTCATATTCATTGATGGTTTCGCCTGTTTCATTTCCCACAATAACACTTGGTCTCCTTATTTGAAAACTATGTTCGTCAATTTGTGATCAAATGTTCCCTTAATTTTCTCTTGGTTGTGTGTCAATTGATTCAATGTAATCCTCTAGGATTCATCCAACTCTACCAGTTGATCGATTCTTCCTTTCAGAGCCTCCTTATTAGTCATTTATTGTTGTGAGAAACAAAGGGTAGGGATCTAGAGGTTGATGGGAAACTTAGCTTCCAATACATATACAAACTCAAATGGGGTCTTTCCTGTGGAAGTCTTTGTTGTAATGTGGTCTTCCCACAGGGTGTATGTGATCTTACTATCCCATACCTTCTTATTTCCCCCTACAATATTCTTATCAATATTCATTGGGTTTTTATTACTTCATTTTGATAATACATTTCCATGGGGATAGTAGTTGGAAGAGTGAGATAAGATTATCTCATACTTGAAGCAGAATTCTTCCAGTGCAAAGAAGATAAAGCATTTAGTATTGTTAGTAGTAATATTGGTAGGGGTACCAAATATTGTTAGGATTATGTCCTTGACGAAAGTCATGACAACTTATTCAGTTTCCTTTTTCGTTAGGATGGCCTCTACCCACCTAGTGAAATAGTCTGTAGCGGTCAAAACCCAACGATATATAGTGATGAAGTTATCCTTGAATTCACCAATGAAGTTGATACCCCATTTCTAAAAATGAGCTTCAACAATGACTAGTTTCAATGGAAACGCAGGGAGTCATTATTTTCCTGCAAAGAAATAGCAAGGTTGGCATGATCTGACATAACAATGGGTATCAATGAACAATGTGGACCAATAATATCCTTCTTGTAGAATCTTATGGGAGGTAGTATGGGTGGTGAAGTGACCACCACAATACCTTGAATGGAGTTGCTTAATCAAGTTGTTTTCTTCATCTGTATTCATGCATTTAAGGATTATTCTGTCAGGGTTATTCCAACCCAAACCATCTTGGGTCAAGAAATATTTCATGGCTTTGAGATTCAAGGCTCTCTTCTTGTGGTATATTAAGTGGTCGAGGCATGCAAGTTTCTTCAGATAGTAGATAATTTCTACATACCACTCATCATGTTCTAATTCACTTATTATCACATTGACTTGTTCATTCTCTCTTAATCGTATGGCCTCCTTATTTCTCTTAGTCAACATTTATGCTATCCCTTACCCCTTGACAATATTGATGGATATTTATCTCTAAAACATACTCTTGGATTTTGGACACCCACTTTCCCCTGCTGCCTAGGAAATATTGTTGCGACATGACATATTTCACAGCAGTATAAGGAAAATAAGCATTGATCTTGTTGTACCTAATATAAATTCTAAAATGATTAAGGGATTTGACAAGGGCATAAGCTTCCTTCAAGGTGATGGATTATTTCAACTTTTCATACCTGAGGGATTTACTCATGAAAGTGATTGGTTTCTCATGGTCATCCTTATTTTTCTATAACAACACTTCGACTATAGTGTCTTGAGAAGTGAATGAGAAAATTATGAAGTCACGATAATAGTCAGGGTTGACTAGGACAAGTGCCTTGATGATGGTGTCCTTAGTTGTTTCAAAGAATATCAATCTATTGTTATCCCATCTGAAGGTGACGTCTTTCTTAAGAAAGGAATTCATTCATTTTATCATTTCGGAAAAATTTGGGATAAATCATATGAAAAAGTTTATTTTTCCGAAGAACGATTGTATAGACTTATTGTTAGTGGGAGGTCATATATTCTTGATCAATTCTGTTAGCACTTTGTAAATATGTTTGTTTGATAAAAATATGACAGAGGTAAATTTTTCAACCAACTCTGAGACCAGAAACTAGCCTTTCAGACCTGGAGAGGGCTCTCTTGGGAGACATTATCTTAGCGCAGGATATGGATTTAAATTTGTTGGCTAGATTTAACACCTTTGAAATAATAAGTATTGGTTATATTAGCACCAGAGAGTAAGACCTTGGGCTATGGAGTTGGTTCGAGAAAACTATAGAAATAAATGACTCAGTGATTGAACTTGAGAGGATAAAGGTTAAGAGAGCAACAGTCTTCAGTGAAAAATCGTTGTGTGAGGGAGGGGGGAAATTACAGAAAGAAACTCAGAGCACCGCTGAGGATGAATTTGGAGTTAACTTAGAGGGAAAAAGTTTTTCTAAATGGCGTCAATCCCAGGGCACTACGTAGTGAATCCTAGGTTCGAAAATACGTTCCTATTTAGATAGAAATAGATATGAATAAAGAGTACATGAAGTACGTACGCAAATAAAGGAAACAATACATCCAACTGCTACAAATATAATATTTTCATCAAAGCTTCATGACTTTTGCATTAAATTTCGATTGAACTCAAACTACATTCAATAGACATTGTCTATACTATTGCTTGTATTCCGCCATGGGGATTCGATTACTAGTGAGGTCTCGTCATGTGAAGAATGATGTGTCAATGCCTTCCTTCAACAAGAAAGTCTGAATGATCAAATATTTCGTCAGGCTCCCGCTGTCTAATGTAACGGATTTGATTTTTGTCGAGTGCTCATTTGTTGGGGATTCTACATGGCGAGTGGTTGCTAACTGTCACGGTCGTTACCAAAACGAAAAAATGTCTAAGGACGATGCCTCCTTCAAAATTTCTCAAGATATGCTCTTCGTTTGAGGATATTAGAATGGACTTAGTTAATCATGTTTCTTCTACGTGCTGGCAAGAGTTGCGTGTTCGTTTCCCTCGGTCACTTCACATTCTTTGAAATGCTCCACATTCCTTTCTTCTGACAGCCTCTGTGTTTCTTGAAGCTGTATGATTATATCCTGTGCCTCTCTGAGCTATCTCTTGAGCCATGTCATGTTCCCTTTGTGAATTTGCGATGCTGACAGTTCAAGGGTATTTGTTGCCAGCTGTTGTCTCAGTTCCCTGTTTTCCTGGTAGAGTTCGGCGATGGCGAGTTGCGCCTGTTTCAGTTGTTGAGATGGCTCTTGAACATTAGTTCCTACTGCATCTATCCCCCTCATTCTTCTCTCGCTCTCTCAGCTTGTACCTTCAACATGTTCCAACCGAATAGCACGCATAAGTAATTCTTCTACAGCCGATCTTTCACACGGCTCATTTGGGACTCAAGTTTCCCCATCTTCCTTGTTCTTCATTGGCCTACCCCTTCTTTGGGGTATCCATTTTTGGGGAGACAAGGCTTCTAACTTCCTTCCTTCCTGTGCACCTTTTCCCCCTCTCGGCTCCGTGCAATGTGATATCATCGTTTCCATGGGCAGAGGGAAAACTCCCTTTGGATACTTGGGGATGCCTCCTGTGAGTAAGAATGAATCATAGTCACTTTGGGGCTCGAGCCTGGATATTATTCCATTGTGCACACCCTTTCTTATGTTTTTGGAGGTTTCCATGGTGCAACCCGTATTTGTCTTGCACGCATTGGATCCGACAAGGCCCAAGGAAAAAAACTTAATCAATCTAGGCTTGCGAGAAAATATTACAAACAATGCATAAACTTGATTTGTGAATAGAATGTGTGCAGAACATCCAAAATTTATAATAGATCAGGTGGGAGGAGGAATCATGCCAAGGAAAACTGAATTCATGGTGAATGAATGTTTCAAAATGATCTGTAGATTTTCCATAGCACATCCATGCATTTAAAGTACAGTTGATAAAGGTTGCAGGGCATACATGATACGAACGTTGTGATTTTGCATCTTCTCGGCCTTCATAATGAGCTGATAATGGTTACTGCACTTGACGATGCAACTTCTATTAACAACTTTCCTCAACTTGGGGCACGTAGAGACTCCCTTTTGGATATGACTCAACTCTCCGGGAATAGATTCGTACTTTTACACATTTTTTGACTCTAACATCCCTTCCTATCCAAGGGCCAACCGACCACTTGCTGACTTCGACCCTTTTGTTGTTAAGTACCTGACCTCACATGCCTTGACACATAATCTATGACTAGAATAAGACCGACTCTAACTGCAAAAAAATGGCGGCACTAAAAACTAGCTCCAATGGGGATGCTATCTTCCCCACGAGGTAGCAAAGAACAACAGACCAAGTGCCTGACCATTGGGCCTTATTCAAATTTCAGACATATGACATATGAAAAACAAAATACAACCTAAAAATATCAAAGCAATTCCTAAGAATACTTCAGCATAAACTCAAGGCCTTCACTTCAGGCTTCAATTTTGTGCTGACATACTAACTCGATGCAAAAAATAAAATGACTATTTACAATGACATGTGACTTAAATGAATCATGTGTTTGACTTTGATCTCGTATTTTCTGTTCGGAAAGATAGGAATTTTGAAAATCAACTCCAAGGTGGCTAATGCATCGGCAATTTGATTTTGTCCCCTCGAGATTGTTGATAGCTCATACTCCGAGAATTATTCAAGGAGGTCCAACGCTAGGTTTCTATACGCTCTCAGCCTGGGGTGTTTGGATTGATACATGCCTTTCACCTGGTTTATAACCATCTCATATTCTTTGTGCACTGCTATCCTCTTTGAGCCTAATTCTTTCAACACCTTCAGGCCCAAAATTAGTGCCTCATACTCGGCCATGTTGTTTGTACATTTTAACATGAGCTTGTATGAGCACAACTTTGTGCCCACCTCAGGGGGGCTTATCCATATGTTGACACTTGATCCTTCCTTACTTACAACACCATCGAAACTCATGTTCCATATATCATTTTCCACATAGCTCTTTTGGTCGACGCACTCTACTTCTTGTTGCGCAGTTTCCTCATCGGTTGTCATGATGGTTGTCGGCTCCTCCTCTTCAAAGCTCAGGTCATTGTAGAATATAGAGGAACCAACCTCAGTGTCGACATAGTATATAGGATGGTTAATTGGTTGCGTCTTTCTTCTTACCATGTATTTTAGCAACACTTCTCTATACAACCGTCTATCCTGACCAAATATAGGAATGATGGCATATGACATGTCCATTTGCAGGGTCCCTTTCAACTTCATAGCCCATGACCTAGACAACATCATGCCAAACTTAGGGGGTATGTCCGCCATGACCGCGTCCATAACCATGGTCTTTGAAATAATTTGGTCCAATGACACAACCAAGTCCTTGATGAGACCCAAGCAATTGACTTTCCTCGAATCAAAAGAGAAATGGTCCTTATAGGGCTTGGTAATGTCCAAACCCAATACGTCCATGATCACCTTTGGCATGAGGTTGTGCAAAGCGCTCGAATCCAGCATGGCGTTATGCAGGCTCATGTCATGAACCTTTAGAATGACATAGAATGGGGGGACGTCATCAGTATCACTTGTCTCTTCAATGTGCAGAACAAACAGAATAACAGGGTGATCGTATTGGACATTCAAAGTATCAGGGGTCCCTCCCATTTTTAGCATTTTAATAATTTTCTCTTGATATTCACCCTTTCTGATAAGTTCATTAAAAGGGATAGATATTTTGATCTTAGCCATTTCATGCTCAAAGTTAAAAGGGGGCATACTTTCTCTACCTCGTTTCCACATGCTTCTCGTCTTGTTTCCACCGTCTTCCTTGAGGCCTCCTCCTTTTGCTTTTCTTTTTCAGTCACATCCTTGGTCAAGTTATCTGGCCTCGGTCGGCTTGTGGAAGGGGTGTTCGCCAAAGATTTCCTTATGGGATTTGTCTGTTGAGGTTTAGTATATGCCTCCTTGTTCCTGAGGTTGTATTTCTTCTAAAATTGCATGATGGCGTTCTGATAACCTTTTTTGAACTCTTCCGTCTCCCAGGAAAATGCATCATCCACTTTACAAAATGATGTATCATCTGTTTCCATCACAAAATTGTTGTTTTCTCTCATGTACTGATCATGTTATCCCTTTGATAAAAACATGTGTGGGTTCTTGTCATCACAATAATGCATTTGGTCTTCGAACATCTGATCGAAGTCCTCGTTTGCGTAATTTTTTTGGAACGGAGGTCTTGTTTGTTGGTCGCCTTGATTTCTCTGCTCCCTATATTCCCTCTCTCTGATCTAAGGAACTTGACCCCTTTTGAGGTTCTGATTTCTGGGTTGGGGGTCATGTTGTTCTCAAGTGGAAATTCTATTTCCCATGGAAATTCTCTCCATCGTCTTCATCATCAATTCAAACTTGTCATCCGAGGACCGAGATGTTGATGGTTGTGCGTCTCCTTGGGGTTTCATATCGCTTCTATTGGATTTGTGTCTGATCTTCCTTGACGCCATCATATTTACCTAGAATTCGATCACGTTTCTCATTATTGCATCTAGATTTTCTGATCTTCTTTCTCTCAACATCAAGGAGAAATCATTGTCTAAGGAGTCGGCGTATCGCAACTGCGCAACCTCGGGGGGTGGCTGGACTTCTGCAGGAATCGAGTTATAAACCTTCATGAAACGGGCTGAGAATTATTGCACCATCTCCTCTGATGCCTTCTTCATATTATTGTACTGCATTAACAACTACAAGGGGTGTTGGGTATGTGTTATATTCTTTGCATGTGTGTGTTTGGGCACATCAGGTTCGACAACTTCATCTAATGGGGTTCGGGGCAGCACTCTGAAAAAAAATTTGGGGCTGTTTTTGCTATTTTTTGCGATTTACTAAATTAATCCCGGATTAAGGGATTAGGGTTTTTGTATCTATGAAATACCTAAAAACATTGTATATATTGTATGGTGAATGGTGAAATTCAATAATGAATATAAGAAAGGTTTTCCCGATTGAGGGTTTCCGGTATAAAATCTTTGTGTACTTTGTGTATGAGAGATTGATTAAATTCTATTTTTATTAAGAATCTATATACATTGCTTTACTTCACAAGTTTAAAACTTACATGTGGTATCAGAGATCATTTTTGGCTTCAGAGGGATGCCTTTTTTGTTGAGGGTTTGGCTCGGTCTTGATAGATTAAGTTTATCTTGGGTCTATGATAAACCTGGGTTTAGTGAGCTTTTGTAGTGGTGATTTGAGTGAAGAAAGAGGAATGGCAAGCTACTCTAGAATCGAGATAGAGAATTTCAATGATAAAAACTTTGAGCTATGGAAGATGAAGATGGAGGACCTTCTTGTAGACAAAAAACAATGGATCGCTTTGGATCCTAGTACACAGCCTACTATTACATCGTCTACTAGCACACAGGCTACTAGTACACAACCTACCAGTACACCACCTACTGGTATGTCGAAGGAATATTGGGAGAATTTGGATAGAAGAGCAAGGAGTACTATTCAACTTTTCCTGGAAGATTCGATGTTGTTGAATGTCTCAGGAGAGTCTACAGCCAAGGAACTATGGGATAAGTTGGGGAATTTGTATCAATCAAAGTCCCTGGTAAACAAGTTGTTTCTTCGAAAGAAGTTGTGTCATATTAGGATGGAAGATGAAGATTCTGTGACAGAACATCTAAATTCCTTTAATACTCTGGTAAGTCAATTTGTCTCTGTTAGTATTACGATTGCAGAAGAAGATAAGTGTATTACTTTGTTATGTTCTTTGCTAGACTCTTGGGATAATCTGGTTGTAGAAATTGGTAGTACCACTCAATCTACATTGAAGTATGAGGATGTAGTTGCATCCTTGTTATCTGGAGAGATGAGGTAGAAAAGCATGGATTGTCATAACACAGATGCTTTATTTGTAAGAGGTCATACCCAAGACAGGAATCCTAGTAAGCCTTCAGGGGGGAGATCTAAATCTATAGATAGATCTAAGTCTCTAGGAAAATCTTTGAGGAAATGCTGGAAGTGTGGTAAAACAGGGCATTATAAGAAAGATTGCAAGTCTAAGAAGGTTGAAAAACCAAAGGGATTTGATAGTACCTCCTCCATAGAGGTGAAAACCTCCACTGAAGAAGGAGGTGATGTTTACCTAGCATATACAAGTACACATGTAGACCACAATGTATGGTTGATCGACTCAGGTGCATCATACCATATGACTCCTCACAGGGAGTGGTTCTCTGAATATGAAAAATATGATGGTGGTGATGTATTCCTAGGAGATGACTCGAGAACAAAAATATTGGGACGTGGAAGGGTTAAGTTGTTGATAAAAGATGGAAGGATTAGAACACTCTCTGGGGTTCTACACATTCCAAAACTTGCCAGGAGCCTAATATTTGTAAGCAAGTTGGATGATGTAGGAGTGGATACTGTATTTGGAAAGAACACTTGCAAGATGGTACAAGGGGAAATGGTGTTGATGAGGGGAGTTCGGTGTGGAACTCTATACAAGTTGTTGGGAATAAATTATACTAATGGGTGTAATAGTTCTATTGTCCTTGAGCAGACAAATAAAGAAGACAAGACCAATATCGTCCCTGAAAATAAGACCATGTTGTGGCATCAAAGACTGGGGCATATTGGAGAAAAGGGCCTTCGAACACTACGCGATAAAGGCATGGTTGAAGGTATGTCTAATTGCACTTTGGATTTTGATTTTTTTGAACATTGCATACATGGTAAACATAATCGAGTAAGATTCCCATCCGGTGCTACAATAGAAAAGGGGATCTTAGAGTTGATACACAGGGATGTGTTTGGACCTGTTCTTGTTCCATCCCTAGGTAAATTTGTGTATTATGTTTCATTCATAGATGATTTTTCAAGGAAAACATGGATTTATTTTCTTAGAAATAAATCCGAGGTATTTGATAAATTTAAAGAGTTTAAGGCTCTGGTAGAAAATCAGACAGAGAAGAAAATAAAGGTATTGAGAACAGATAATGGTGGAGAATTCTGCGGAAATGAATTCGAAGAATTCTGTAAGAAGTGTGGTATAACAAGGCAGAAGACTAATCCATACACTCCTCAGTAGAATGGAGTTGCAAAAAGGATGAACAGGACACTGATGGAAAAAGCAAGGAGCATGCTCAACGGTGTCAGGTTAGGACAACAATTCTAGGTAGAGGCAGTGGGTACAACATGTTACCTGGTCAATCGATCACCTTCATTGGTGTTGGATGATAAAACTCCACACGAGGTATGGTATGCAAAGAAACCCTCTCTTCAACATCTTAGAGTGTTTGGTTGTGATTCTTATGTACATGTTCCAAAGGAAAATAGGAGTAAGTTGGATAAAAAGGCTGAAAATTGTATCTTTATTGGTTATAAAGATGGTGTGAAAGGTTATAAGATTTGGAACCCAGAAACCAAGAATACTGTTTACAACCGAGATGTTGTTTTCAGAGAGGTAAAATATGTTTCCAAATAGGAATTCCTACCAACACAAGACGAACCTAAGAAAATAGAGCTTGAGTTGGATGATGCAAAATCTGAATCATCTGAAGAAGAGGAAGAAGAAGAAGAAGAAGAAGAAGAAGAAGAAGAACCTCATACCCCAGTATTGAGGAGATCAGTGAGAGATAAAAGGAAACTAGAAAGGTATAGTCCACCTGATTTCCATTCCAATTTTGCTTTATCTATTACTGATGATGATCCTAGAACTTCCAGGGAAGCAATGAATTCAGAGGATAGTCAACTCTAGAAGAAGGCCATGGTTGAAGAAATGGATGCCTTGGATAAGAATGAGGCATGTTATATAGTTGAGTTTCGAGCTGGAAGAAAATATGTTGGTAGCATATGGTTGTTTAAGAAGAAGTTTAATGCACAAAGTAAAGTGGAGAAATACAAAGCTTGGTTAGTAGCAAAAGGTTTTCCCAGGTAGAGGGAATTGACTTTGGTGAGATTTTTTCTCTTGTTGCTAAGTTAAATTCTATTAGATTTATTTTATCTATTGTTGTTTCTCTTGATCTGGAAGTGGAACATATGGATGTGAACACAACATTCCTACATGGGGATCTGGAAGAAGAAATCTACATGAAGCAGCCAGAAGGCTTTGTAGTGAAGGGAAATAAAGAGTTGGTATGTAAGCTAAAGAAGTCACTATATGGTCTGAAGCAATCAGCTAGGATGTGGTACCAAAAGTTTGAAACATACATCCTTGGATTGGGATTTGTAAGAAGCACGCTTGATCACTGTGTATATTCCAAGCAGGTTGGTAATCACTTCATTTATGTAGTGTTGTATGTTGATGACATGTTGTTGGTAGGAAATAACATGGATGTTATCAAGGAGGTGAAATTGTAGTTATCCTCCAAATTTGACATGAAGGATCTCGGTGCTACTAACTTCATTCTGGGAATGGAGATTAAAAGAGATAGTGCAAACATGAAACTCTGGTTGAATTAGAGAAAATATGTTGAGACGATATTGCAGAGGTTTAATATGCATGGAAGTAAACCGTTCAAGGTTCCTATTCCTATAGGTGTAAAGTTATCTGCAGATCAGTGTCCCAAGACACATGAAGAAGAAGAGGACATGTCCCATGTTTCGTATGCCAATGCACTTGGCATTTTGATGTATGCAATGGTTTGTACTAAACCAGACATTGCACATGCAGTGGGAGTTTTGAGCAGGTATATCTCAAAACTAGGGAAGGAGCATTGGACAGTAGTAAAGAGGGTCTTCAGGTATCTTCATGGCACTACCGGTTATGTATTATGCTACCAAGGAAGACCAGGATTGGAAAGAGTGGTGGACATACATGCCTTTGTTGATGCAGACGGGGCTGGAGATATGGATCGCAGAAGATCTACACGTGGGTATGTGTTTAACCTATTTAGAGGAGCAATCAGTTGGATGAGCAAAAGAGAGGTTGTAGTGGCACTCTCAACTATAGAAGATTAATAAATGGAAACCACTCATAAAAGCAAGGAATCAATATGGTTACAAATATTGTGTTCAGGTATTGGGTTGGTAAAACAAGCAGTGAGATTAGATTGTGATAGTCAGAGTGCAATCTTCCTGGAAAAGAACCCAGCTTATCATTTAAAGACAAAGCATATTGAAGTTCAGTATCACTTTATGAGAGACATGGTTGAGGAAAAGAAGGTGTTTTTGGAAAAGGTTGACACTTTGAAGAATGTTGCAGATTCGTTGACAAAGTCTATGAGCACAAAAAAGTTATCCTGGTGTAGAGTAACAATGGGCATTGTTGCCCTGGATTGTTGACTATATAATCCCCTGGACCCTGGATGCAAATAAAACACCAAGTGGGAGAATGTTGGGTATGTGTTATATTCTTTGCATGTGTGTGTGTGGGTGTGTTAGGTTCAACAACTGCGTCTGACAGGGTTCGGGGCAACGCCCGGAATTTTTTTTTGGGCGGTTTTTTCTATTTTTAGCGATTTACTAAATTAATCTCATACTAAGGGATTAGGGTTTTGGTATCTACAGAATACCTAAAAACATTGTATATATTGTATGGTGAATGGTGAAATTCAGTAATGAATATAATAAAGGTTTTCCCGGTTGAGGGTTTCCAGTATAAAATCTTTGTGTACTTTGTGTATGAGCGATTGATTAAATTTTGTTTTGCTTAAGAATCTATATGCATTTCTTTACTTCACGGGTTTAAAACTTACAAGGGGTTCTTCTTGTATCCCCATATAGTAATAAAAGACGTCTTCAATGTGGCGAAGTCTCGAATTCTTGTAGTTGGGAGGGATTTTAACTATTTCCTCAGCTCCCCTGAAAGGCTCTGCGCGAACAACCTCATTTTTGCGTCTGCATAGTCCACCTCCTCTAGGTCGACAAAATAGTTGAACCAATATAGATGCCCCTGGGATGAAATGTTCCCTTAAGCATCGTAGAGCTTAATCCTTTTGTTGTAGTTTTGGGGGAAAATCATGCAGTTGGGCTGGCAGAACGAGGGGGGAGAATCTTATGGCCATGGCTCTAGGAGGGTTGGGGATTTGAGGGATATTATTAGATATCAGGGCTTGGAATATCTTCTAGTCGAAAACTATCTCATCCAAGATGGTTTCCGACTTAGACCTAAACAGGGTTTGTTCAAATAATGCGTCAAAATCAAGGTCGCCAATGATTTGTGCGCCCTCTTTGGGTAAGGACAGGCTTCTTTTCAGGCAATAGAACGGGTCTTACTCTTGATCTCTAGTCTTGCGCAAAATTTTCTCAGGGTTGTACACATGATCTACAAGGTTTGGGTCAGTCTTTTCTCTGGTATAGATCATCCTCGGAGCTAGGGTTCCTAAACTACGTTACTTGGTGCTACTGGTCTTTTTGAATGGAGTCTTCAGGGTAAAGGTTTTAGCCAACATAGATGTTTGTCCCTCTATTACCCTTAGGGGCCAAAACTGTAACTTTAGTCATTCTCCAAGGGAAAATTTATTCAATTTCATCCCCGACAATGGCGTCAGAATGTTAGCACTCTATAAATTTGTTCGGCTGATAAACAGATGATAGAGGTAACTTTTTCAACCAACTTTGAAACCCAAAACTAGCCTTTCGGACCTGGAGAGGGCTTTCTCGGGAGACATTGTCTCAGTGTAGGATATGGATTTAAAGTTGTTGGCTAGATTTAACACCTTTGAAATAATAAGTTCTAGTATATTGGCGCCAGAGAGTAAGACCTTGGGATATGGAGTCAGTTCGAGAAAACGATAGAAACAAATGACTCGGTGACTGAACTTAAGAGGATAAAGGCTATGCGAGAAAGATTCTTTAGTGAAAAATCATTGTGTGAGGCGGGGGGGGGAATCATAGAAAGCAAATCGGAGCATCGGTGAAAATACATTCTTATTTAGACAAAATAAATACGAATAAATAATACATGAAGTACGTACGCAAATAAGGGAAACAATACATCCAACTGCTACAATTAGAATCTTTTCATCAAAGGTTCAGGACTTTTGCATTAAATTTTGATCGAACTCAAACTAAATTCAATAGACACTGTCTATACTATTTTTTCCAACCAACCTAGCTTATATTGAAAAGATCAAATATATAGGCGAGGGTGCCACTTGGGCTACCCTTATCTCTATCTACTATCTCTAAAATTTAGGAAACTGACTATTCTGCGTTGAATGACTCTTCGCATGACGCCTTTCTAAAAATAAAAAACAACTGCGTCTGGCTGCATCACGACTTCTTGTATTCTGCCATGAGGATTCGAGTACCAGTGAGGTCTCGTCGTGTGAAGAATGATGTGTCAATGCCTTCCTTCGGCAAGAAATTCTGAACTATCAAATATTCTATTAGGGTCCCGCTGTCAACTGTAATGGCTTTGATTTCTGTCGCATGCTCATTTGCTGGGGAGTGTACATGGCGAGTGGTTGTTGACTATCACGACCATTACCAAAACGACAAAACGTCTAAGTTCGATGCCTCCTTCAAAATTTGTCAATATCTGCTCTTCATTTGAGGATACGAGAATAGACTCAGTTAATCATGTTTCTTCTGCATGCTGGCAAGAGCTGCTCAAGATTTTTCCTCGCCCACTTCACATTCTCTGAAATGATTCACATTCCTTTCTTCTAACAACCTCTGTGTTTCACGCAGTTTTACAATTGTATCATGTGCCTCTCTAAGTTATCTATTGAGCCACGTCACATTCCCTTCGCAGCTTTGCGATGATGACACTTCAAGGGTCTTTGCTGCCACTTGTTGTCTCAGTTCCCTGTTTTCCTAGTAGAGTTCAACGATGACGATTTGCACCTATTTCAGTTGCTAATATGGCTCTTGAACATTAGTGCCTGAGACATCTATCCCCCTCATTCTTCTCCCGCTCTCTTGGCTTATACCTTCGACAGGTTCTAGCCAAATAGCGTGCATAAGTAATTCTTCAGTAGTCGATCTTGCACGCGACTCATTTGGGACTCGGGTTTCCCCAACTTCCTTGTTATTCCTTGGCCTACCCCTTTTTCGGGGTATCGATTGTTGGGGATACAGGGATTCTAACGTCCTTCCTTCCTATGCATTTTCTCCCCTTCCTGGCTCTGCACAGTGTGATATCATTGTTTCCATGGGTAGAGGGAAAACTCCCTTTGGATCCTTGGGGATGACTATTGTGAGTAAGAATGAATCCCAGTCACTTTGGGGCTCAGGCCTGGCTCTTATGCTACTGCGCACACCCTTTCTTATGTTTTTGGAGGTTTCCATGGTGCAACCCATATTTGTCTTGCATGCGGTGGATTCAACAAGGTCAAAGGTGGAAAACTTGATCAATCTAGGCTTGCGAGAAAATATTACAAACAATGCATAAACCTTATTTGTGAATAGAATGCGTGCAGAGCATCCAAAAATTATAACAGAGAAAGTGGGAGGAGGAATCATGCGAAGGAACATTGAATTCATGGCAACTGGATTTTTTTAAATGAGCTGTAGATTTTCCATAGCACATTTGCGCATGTAAAGTACAGTTGATAAAGGTTGCAGGGCATACGTGATACGAACACCATGATTTTTCATCTTCTCGACCTTCATAATGAGCTGATAATGGTTACTGCACTTTCCAACGCAACTTCTATTAACAACTTGCCTCGACCTGGGGCACGTAGAGACTCCCTTTTTTATAGGACTCGACTCTCTGGGAACATACTCATACTTTTACACATGTTTTGACTCTGACATCCCTTCCCGACTCTAAGGGCCAACCGACCACTTTCTAACTTCAACCCTTTTGTTGTTAAGTATCTAACCTCACATACCTTGACACACAAGACATGACTCGACTAAGACCGACTCTAACTGCAGAAAAACGGTGACGCTAATAGATTCAACCCTTTTAGGGTTGATAGAAATGCCTTCTTCGAAGACTATGTATCCCAACAATTTCCCTTTGTCTACACCAAAAATGAAATTCTTGGGATTAAATGAAATACCATAGTTTTTACACTGCTCAAATATTGTTCTTAGGTGTGAAATGTATGCATTTGTTTCCTTGGACACTACTTTCAAATCATCTTGGTATATTTATATGATATTCTCAATTAGATATCTTAAGTCAAAATGAATTTCTCTTTTAAAAGTGGAGACAAAATTCATGAGGTCGAAAGGCATCCTTAGGTACATAAAATTTCCCCATGGGATAGTGAATGTGGTCTTGATTTGGTCCTCCCTTTTAACCAAGACTTGGTTATAACCATAGAAGTTTTCCAACTTGGACATCATCCCAACACCAGTAACTCTCAGTAACAAATGTTCCAAGTTTGGGAGAGGTAGTTATCTTTTAATGAGAGTTGTTTAAGGTTTCTAAAGTCAACACATAGTCTAATGTCTCCATTATTCTTTCGAACCACCACTAGGTTTTACATCCATAAAGAATACATGATAGGGACTATGATACTAGCATCTATGATGTTTTGAATTTCCTTATGTATTTGGGGTGCCAACTTTGGATTAATATGTCTCAAATTTTGTCTGAGTGGTTTGGCTCCATCTACCAGAGGAATGATGTGTTGAATGAAATCAATTCTATATGCTTTCAGGTCATCATAAATCCAATAAAAAAACATCCTTGAATTGGAAAATAAGGCCTATTATTTCTCTTCTCTCAGCCTTGGTAGTTCCTTTTCCTATTTTTACCATTCTCGGCTCAATCTTTGTCCCAATGTTGAATTCAAACACTTTATCAGAATGGTCCTCAACATGTTTTCCTTTATAAATGTCATATATATCAAACATTTTTTCCAAGGGAATACATTCTTTCAGGAGGGTGTTTTTCGAAAAGTCTATAACTTCCATATTCATGGAATCGGCCAGGCAATTTATTTGGGAGTTAGAGAATTATTTACTACCTTGCATGAATCTGAGGATCTCAGAATCATCATCAAAGACTTTCCAATGTTCTAGGTTGTCATGGACCGAAGGTATAAATACCACTTACATTTTCCACAAGTATTGGATATTTCCCTTACAAGGTTGCAAAGTGGAAGCAGAGACAACCAAGGCATCAACCACTTGGTTTTCTTCTCTAGATACTGCTTCAATTGAGATTTCATCAAATCTTTTCATATCGTCCCTCACTAAATCCCTATAATTATTCAACCTTTCATTTTTTGTTGCGAGCTTCAAATTTAGCTGGGAAATCACTAGGTCAGAGTCTCCTACTACCCTCAAGTGCCTTATTTTCCTATCAAGGGATAGATTGAGTCCTTTGAACAAGGATTCGTATTCAGCAACATTGTTTTTCAATAATATTCAAGTCTATATGAGAAGTAAAAAGTATCCTTGGAAGGCGCATTGAGAACAATTCCTTCCCCCAAAATGAAACTGGACTAAGCATCATCAAATTCTAAGGTCCATGTTCCATTATGGTCTTATAAAGATTCTGTTCAGAAGGTTGGATTGACTGTGAAACGATTACCCATTTTTTGTTCTAAAAAGTGTATCTCATCCATGGGACCTTTGGGTGTTGAACTTGGTATCTAACGATGGGATCTCTATAGAGGGTAACAAAACCACCCTCAAGGTGAGGGATGGTAGCATATGACATATCCATTTGAATGCTACCACCCAAGGTTGTTTCCCATTCTTTGGATATTATCATCCCCCATGCATCATATATGTCAATGAGCACGACATTCATCATAACATAAATACAGGGGAAGGCGGCTAAGCTAACCCCGAGATCCTTGATAAGGATACACACTTCGATGGGTTTAGAGTCTACTCCACAAACAATTCTATAGGGTAGTGATATTTGAAGGCCAATTTGTTGCGTTACTATTAGAGGCATGTTGTTTGTGGAAGCACCTGAGTCCAAAATATAATTATGGAGAGTGACGTCATTTATGAGGAGGGAAATAAATAAGGGTGCATTCTTTCCACCTTTCCTATTAATAGTATCAACATGGAGAATTATAGGGAGGTCCTCCTCATATTGGGATCATTAAATATCGAAGTCTTATGGGGAAGTAGGGTTGTCAATGATTTCTTATTCCTTAGGATAAAATGGTGATGGGAAATCAACGGGATGGGGAGTTTCCGCAATATCCTCACCCTCATCAAGGATATAGGGGGTAGGAGTGTTAATTTCCTCCTCAGGGGATGGATATTCCTCCTCCATATATTTAGTTGCGAAGGCATGGAAATCCATCTCGGTTTTCCTGATATTTGGAGCTTGGGAATTCCACTTCTTCTTCATGGGGTAGGGTTTTTCATAAGGTACATACACCCATGAAATATTAATCATTTCTGACTAACAGGGGGTATATTTTTATTTTAAGGCATCAAGCTTATTCATCAGAGTGGTTTGAGATATTACTAGGCTCTCATCCTCTTGTTGGAGAGAGCTCACCCCTGGATGGTTATCATGCTCCTTGACCTTAATATTGTCCTCTATTTGAGAGGTAAAATATTAGGCTTCCTAGAGAGTTTTAGGGGACTTGTCATTTAGTAAAAATTGGAAGTGTGCTTCAAAAGTGCGTAGATATTTGTTCAAGGTAATTGCCTCTACAGGTGAACTTTTGAAAGTGAAATCCTTCGTTAGGGTAAGCCTATCATTGAACTCCCTCACAAACTATTTATCATATTTTTTTATCTTGTCAAATTGAGAGAAGAGGAAGGATAAATCTTTTTCATCACCCCACCTTTTTTATGAAATTGTTTTCAAGTTCTTCCCATATATTGAAACTTTTTCCTAGAAGGTTGTTGTACCATGCCCTAGCTTCCCCTATTAGTGAGGCTGAGAAAATACTCATAATCACATCTAAGTGTCAGTGTCCATCCTCTTTGAGTTAAAATCCTTCATAGAATCTTCTCAAATGAAAGTTACCCTTGATGTCGTCACTACTAGAGAATTTAGGTAGCCATGTGTTAGCCTTCTTAGGCATGTTACGGGAACCACCATGGATTTTACTCATGTATAAAATCTCAAACACATTGTTGGGTGCCCATTTTGGAGGATCCATGAGGAATAAAGGTTTGTACTGGTGTCTCATATGGTTTGTCATTAATGGAGTCGCTAGATGATCAATCTTATATCATCAAAGGAAGGTGAGGGAATCACCCTCAGTGGAGTCTCTAGGTACTCTTGTAAGGTAATGGATTTTGGGAGAAGCTTACCAAAATATTTGTCAATGAGGAAAATGACTTAATCCTCCCCTAAAATGGTACCAAAATGTTATCTCAGGATTTGTAGTTGTGAAAATCCCAACACAATATCACCAAATATTGCGTAACTACAGGAAATACTACCACTGTCACCTTAGTAAGAAATCCCCTTGTTTTAGTGATGGAGGAGGTCCACCACAAGGGAGGCTTACCTGGTAACCTCAAGGGATCAAAGTATCAATTTTGATAGCCAAGCCTACCGCCCCCTCTCTGGGTCACTTTTGATCAATATTTTTGCTCAGTTTAGTGTTTTTCATTTTAGTTACTCTTAGGATTTTTCTTACACTTCTTGTTTATTTCCTTATCTTTTCCTATACCAGAAATTCCAAGCACTTAGATAATTTTTTGAATAATGCAGAGCGGGACAACGTGAATCTAAAATCCACATGTCTATAATCCCTTAGCACCACGAGTCTACATTCATATTATTGAATTTTTCTCATCTTTAACCTCCAACTACCTTTTTGTTTCACTTCCATATTTTATAATTAGTCATTTTTCAAAAATGTAGATGTGGATCTACATAACAACTATTAAATATTTTTTTAATCACCCAGGTCCGCATTCTCGCACTTACCAAAACACCTTACTATGTTTCCTTTTTCATTTTATTTTGGAACTTAGTCAAATTCAATAAATTCAGATGTGAAGCTACATACCATCCCTCAATGTTTTCCTATGTTTCCACCTTTGCAAGTCCACAGGTCTGCACGTACGCAAGTCCACATCTCTCTCAACACTTAACCATATTCACAATATCAATGCGAGAATTTTCACCCTTTCCTGAAGATGTGTTCACAAAAATTTAGGTTCACAACCCCACAACTACGCATTTCCATGTTGTACACTTAGAATTTCCCATACATAATTTTTCACCTTCATACTTAACACTCTTCGTCCATCATACCATCAAATCACCATTTCCCATCATATTAATTACCCCTTCCACATCATTCACTACTAGTAAAAGAATAATTTCATTATTAAAGCATAATACATCGATTAAGGGTCATAATAAATCCAAGTCCCATGAAAATCGATGACATTTAAAGCATGATCTATGATTGATTGAGTTACCAAAGCAGTATGTCGTGGAATTTAATAAAATAAAAAAATCCAACCTATAATTATTGACAATAGTGCCACCTTTATAAAAATCAGAAAGGATGTCAAGTAAGAATAAGGAAGTGTTTTGTGGCGATACATTGAACACACTGGGTTGTGAAGATCAACAGTTTTAGTGGTCGAGGGCATCCAACTACTATAAATATCTTCCTCCGGCTGAGAAGAAGATGAACCTAATCTGGACATCAGGAGTAGCATTGGCAGGATGTGTTCCAAATGTAATTGACATTAAAGAGATTGTTCAATGGTGTGCAGATAAATTCGTCTTTGAATGAATAATAATTCAAATGCAAGGTCATCAACCCATTTCTATAGCTCCTTCAACATTTTCTAAAATGCTACGACTCCCTGCACCAACTATGCGATTCAAGGGCGAGAAAGTTGATGAATTTATGAAGAAACACAAGGGAGGGAACAAAATTTTGAGAAAATATTTGGAAGATCCAACTTGTAACCTTGGTACTTCCAGAATCGAGGTAAATTCACTAAAATACTCGTACATATAATTTTCTTGGCTAATTTCCCGCATTCTCGGTTTCGAATCTACTATGTTTGTAACCATAAGTGTTATATATGTTATGCATTATTCTTTGCATGAAAAAACTATCATCGATTGACATTATCTCATCTCAAGTGAAATTTCTTTCCAGTTGAATAACCTCAAAAGGACTCACAAGTTATACATGACTTCTTACCTCATTTTTGTCATTGCTTATGGTCATGTTTTTGAAGATTTTCCTAGGGAAAAACATGTGGATTTTATGTTGGAACTATTTTACGGATGGTATTCAATTTTGTACATACATAAGTCCAATACAGTTTCTACCCAGTTCACAACAATTTCATCTCATAATTCAAAAGGTTAATATTTGGTCAGAGCACATCAAGGATATCCTTAGAAGAAACTTCCTTTCTCACTGGAAAAGGGATTTATGAGTTGTCTAAAGAATTCATTGTAATCAAAATATTTGGTAGTAAGGAGAGGCCTTTCCTTTTACCATTTTATACATAAGATAAAATGTTTGTTGGCGAATTATGCAGGAAATAAAAAACTTGAGCCCACTTCTTCCATGATAAAACCAAAAGACAGTTTATACCCCTACCATGGAAAATTGGGGATTGCATTGTTAAACATATAACTCACCTGAATGAGTTGGCGAGACATTATGAACATATGGATTTGAAGGAAGTAAAACTTGTTGAGGGTTTTGATCCAGATAACAAACTCACTACACATATGCAATTAGTAGGGTATTCCTCACACTTCATCATAATTGAATAGTTTCAATAAGGTGGTGGAGATAACTTGGAACTTTGGAAACTAGAGAGCTACCAAAATTCAAACGATACAAGAGAATTTAACAGCACAAATGAAGGATAGAGACAACATGGAAGATAAACAACAAATCAAAACCCCAACTTGCCAACAACCTCTCAAAGAAGCGCTCCATCAAGAATGAAGAGCAGAACCAGTGGAATGGATACTAGAAAAACATCAGTTGGAGGCTCAGATGACGGTGGAGATAAAATCCCACCAAGTAAAAGAGGAAGCCACAACAATTATGGAAAGAAATAAGGAACAAATAGAACAAAAGAAATAAAAATACATGTTCATTCAAGCTGCACTACGTGCACAAAATAATAGGGATAAGTGATACATTGACACTGGGTGCTCAAGTCACATGACAAAAGATAGAGCATAGTTTATCACCTTGAAGAAGAATAAAGGCAGTGTTACCTTTGGAGATAATGGAATTTCAAAGATAATTGGAAAGGGCACTCTTAGTATTGATAATAGAAGGGCTAAGTCATAAAATGTTTTGTGTGTTGAAAATTTGAAACACAATCTTCTTAGTGTAAGCCGAATGTGTAACCAAGGACACACTCTTACTTTCGACTCTAAAAAATGTAAGATCATAAAATCCAATTTAGGTAAGCTGGTTTCAAAAACAATTAGAACCCAAAACAATGTATATATTCTTGATGAGATTAATGGAAAAAAATGTGTCATAGTGCAAACAAATAAAATTTGGTTGTGTCATAAAAGAATGGGGCACATGAACTTTGACAACCTAGTAAAAATCAACACCAAACAAACAGTAAGAGATATTCCAAAGATCACAAAACCCTCAAACACCATTTGTAAATACTGTCAACATGGAAAACTATCAAGGATGAGATTCAAGACAAAGGATTATACAACATTCAAACCATTGGAGCTTGTGCATACAGACCTTTGTGGACCAAAAAGAACAAAAAGTATGCAAGGAGATAATTATTGTATGCTACTCATTGATGATTACACAAGAATGACTTGGGTTGTCTTTCTCAAAAATAAATTTTAGGCATTTTAAAAGTTTAAATCATTCAAAGATTTAGTTGAGAATGAGACCGATATGAAAATCAAAGGTTTAAGGTCAAATAATGGAGGTGAGTTCACATCCAATGAATTTGAAGAATTCTATGAAACTCATGGAATAAAAAGATAGTATGAAGTTGCAAGAACCCCTCAACAAAATGGAGTAGTTGAAAGAAAAAATAGACATGTATAAGAGATGACTAGGACAATGTTGAATGAAGAAAAATTTTCAGACATCTTTTGGAGATAAGTAGTTTACAATGTTGTCCACATTCTAAACAGAGAGAAAATCAGAGTCAACCATAATAAGACACCATATGAATTATGGAGAGGTCAATCAACATCTATCAAACACTTCAGAATATTTGGAAACAAGTGTTACATCAATTGAGATGATGAAGATCTAGGAAAGTTTGAATCAAGAGAAGATGAAGGATTTTTTCTTGGTTATTCATCAAGAAGCAAAGCATATAGATGTTATAACAAAAAACTACGGAATATTGTTGAAATCATAAATCTCAGAATAGATAAAGAAATACCACACAAGAACCAATTGGAAGAAGAAGAAATAATTTACAACAAATAAGAAGAAGAGACAGAACACCAAGATACACATACACCATCATGGTTTGTGTAGAAAAATCATCCAGAAAACTTGATTATTGGAGCTAAACATACCAACACACAGACTAGAATAAAATTGACAAGTATTGTTGAATAGGTAAATCTCTCATTACTTTCCAAAATAGAGCCTAAATGTTTTGCAGAAGCTAGTAATCATCAACATTGGGTGAATTCTATGGAAGAAGAGTTAAACCAGATTGAGAAAAATTAGACATGGGAGATTGTCCCAAGACCCAAAGACAAAAATATGATTGGTACAAAGTGGGTATTCGGAAATAAGTTAAATGAAGATGGAAAAGTAGTAAGAAATAAAGAAATATTGATTTGTAAAGGGTATGCTCAAGTCAACGATATTGACTTTGAAGAAATATTTTCTCTTGTTGCAAGGATAGAATCCATTAGAATGTTTTTTTCATTTGCAAGCTTCAAGAATTTTAAGGTGTATCAGATGGATGTTGAGTCAACATTCCTGAATGGAGATTTAGAGGAGGAAGTGTACATTGAACAACCTGAATGATTCTTGTTATAAGAAAATGAAGAATATGTTTGTAGATTGAAGAAATAACTTTCTGGATTAAAGAAAGCTTCGAGAGTGTGGTATTAAAGACTTGATAAGTACTTATATCAACAAGGTTTCAAAAGAGGAACATTAAATAGCAATCTTTACATAAAAATACGAAATGAAAATATGTTAATTATTGTGGTATATGTGGATGATATCATTTTTGGAAGTAATGTTGATCAAATAAGCCAAACTTTTGTTGAAAAAATGAAAAAATAATTTGAGATTTCCATGCTTGGACAATTGCATCCTTCCTAGGACCACAAATTACTCAAACTAGCAAAGGCACATTCATTTCTCAGAAAAAATATATAAAAAAGATGTTGAAGAAATTTTAAAAGGAAGACTATAAACCTGTCAGCACACCCATGATCACAGGTTGTAAGCTAAGTAAAGAAGATGAATCAACAAAAGAAAATCAAACTTTGTATGTGACAAACTCAAGACCATATATTATGCAGGAAGTAGGGTTATTTGGAAGGTTTCAAGCTGCACCAAAGGAAACACATGTGCAGGTAGAGAAAATAATATTCAAATATTTGAAAGGGACATTGGATTTTGGTTTATGGTATCCCACAGTTAAAGACTTTAATCTGACAACTTACACAAATGCATATTGGGCAGGCAATGTGGATGATAGAAATATCACTAGTGGTGGAGAATTCTTTTTGGCCAACAACCTAGTGCCTTGGTTTAGCAAAAAATCAATCCTCATTCTCTTTATCCACAACAAAAGAAGAATATATTGTAGCAGCAACATGTTACACACAAGTACTCTGGATGAAAAAAACATTGAAGGACATTAAGGTAGAGTATTATCCACCCATATCAATTCTATGTGACAATACCAATTCAATAAACATATCTAGTCATGCACTAAAAACAAACACATTCCAATCAAATATCACTTCTTAAGAGAGAAATGCATAGAACATAATGTCAAGATGGAATATATTAGCATAAAGGAATAAGTTGTTGATATCTTTACAAAACCTCTTCCTAGAGAAGTATTCGAGTATATAATATATAAATTGGGGGTGGTGCCGATGCCATCCAATCATTGAAGCACTATAGAAGAAGAAAACTCTCAAGGGAATCTATAGAAAGAGAGATGGGTGATGGTCACAGAGTAGATAACAAGAGTAAAATGTAAGGGGGAGAAAATCCCTTTACCATTGATGTCAAAGTGGGAGAGTACAGAGAAAGGGGGAGATTGCAAAATGAGAGATTTGCAAGAAGCAATCAACTTAGATAACAACTACATTGTGCAGACTAAAGGTGTACCAAAATAACTAAGTGTTTCTATCAATGACAAAGGGGGAGTTTGTTGGAAATTGTGTTGTCATTGATGTCAAGAGACAAGGGCAGACTATGAATGTCTATGTGAGATGATGAGCTTCTATGTTAAAGAGAATACCTAAGAAGTGTATCAGCGTGTGATTCGAACCAAGGAAGTAAAGAATGCCCCTATACATTGATGGGCCTCTGTGTAAAAAGATGACTATGCATTGTTGAGTTTATGGAAGTGTTCTTTGTTTACTCTGAAGACGAAGTGACTGTGCGAGAACAACCCAAGTAAATTCAAGCTGCACAACAATAAAAATAAATAGAAATTAGACACTAGACAAGATGACCCTACAAATAGAGGATGAGATCAAGGAGCAACAAAAAATACTAGAGCGTAGAGGAATTTTGGGCATGTATTGAGTCTAGAAAAGGAGGTTTCGGGTCTAGTTAACTAGATCGAGATAAAATCCAATATCCTACATTGAAAAGGAATATCAAATTCAACATGCTTATAATGAAAAATAATTGTCATATACTTTGAATCAGAATGGGCAAGTTATAGTCACAAAACCATGTGCAAAGGGTTAAATTTTAGTGGGTTAAATCCTAATCGTTGATCTATGGAGATCAACAGCTAAGATCAAAGGATTGGGGCCGAGTGTATATTGGATATCGTAAGGATGGAGTGTCAGTGAAGTGTTGAAGTCCCGGGGGCTCGATACATGGTGGGTGAGCTCAGATGCCACATTATCACTATGTGTCTAGTGAGATTAGTGCCACATCAGAGGGAGTCCACATCAATGCCATGAAAAAGCCATGAAAGTTTCCAAGATAGTGCCACGTGTCAAGTGTCGAATCAACATGGTGTACGAACAATGTCACATGTCAGGCCAATAGCACGCCATGACATATCACATATTGGATATCAAAGAGAAAGACTGAAGTTGCATGTTTCAAGTTTCAGGGGCTCGATGGCTCACTAGGTCGGTGGCCCAGTAACACGGTTCTGCGAGCATGGTTCCATACCAGATATCAGAAGGTTGGAAAATCATTTCCTTATAGAAGTACCAGGGTCTGGTAGGTCGATTTCTCAGTGGTCGAAACATGAAAAGTGCAGTGTTGAACCACTCGGTGGGTCGTTGGCTGATGTCACGATGGCACCAAGACAAAATCCACATAGAATCCACGCATAGAGACCACGTTTCATGGAACATATTGGTGCAACATCATAATTTAGACCGGAAGGTTGAAGGAATGGTGTAGTTTTAAATCCCAAGGGCTCGGTGGCCCGATGGGCCGATGACCCGGTAGACCTGGTGGTTCCAATATTAGGGGAAGGTTGGCAGATCGACAGTTAAGGTTTGATCAAGCAATTTGATTAGATATTTTTTGAGCACTAAGAACACAATGTGTGTTCTAAAATCTAGTGAATGAGATCAACAATTGAGATTTGATTGAAGAAACGATATGATGGTTACAGAGTGATGAGGTCATGTTACTTATTTTGGCAAGAAGAGAACATATCGATGGTTCACATTCAATTGTGACTTGCTCCATTGGTTGATGAGTATCAAAGTTATGTTGTGGCCAATGAATAGACCCGTGTGATGGAAAGGTGATTGAAACCAGTTTTCATGGAGTTGTTTTATATCCTGATTTCAAGGAGAGTGAGAGGATTTGGAGCCGACTCGATGAACACAAAAAAATTTTATGTGGAAAAAATCTTGGGTACACAAGATTGATATAAATAACAATGATTAGATCATTTTGAATGTAGTGGTTGTGTGCATACAAATTGTGGAAGAGAATCTCTGAGGCTTGGATTTTTTTTTTTTGAATGGAAAAAAATGTAAGAGAGAAGAATGTGATTGTCTAAGGGTGGTTGGGAGGTGCAAGGACAAAAGGAACTTCTGAAACTATGTATATTGTGAACTATGATATCAAAGACAGAGCATCATATTTGTACAAGTGAAGGATTGAAGGATAGAGATAATCTGGTATTGTTGACAATGTGAGAAGATTGGTATTTCCCATAAATTGGTGTCTACATCTTGTTGATTTGGTGATCAACTAAGGGGTTTGGTCTCTCTTATAGGTTGGTGCCTGCAAACATTGTAGTTGTAGGTTGGTGCCTACAAACATTGTTGGGTCGGTGCTCAACTAAGGGGATTGGTTTCTCCTGCAGGTTAGTGCCTACAAACATTGTAATAGTAGGTTGGTGTCTACATGATTTTATAAAATAATTGTTTTGTGGTTTTCTTCCATTTGGGTTTCCACATTAAATCTCTGTGTACTCTGGATTGTATGGCTATATATTTATCATTAACTGCTATAGCTGGTAAAGTAATACATTGATAAATATTGTAAGAAATGGAAAATTAGTCTTATAGGGATTCACCCCCCTCTTAGTATTAGTAAGTGTGATAACACATATAACTATGTATGTTTGTCGAAGATCCTTGAATCAACACTATGTAACCCACTGCTAGCCATGGTTGTAGATTTTTAATTATATAATATAATTTATGTTTCGGTTAAATTTTTTTACATATCAGAAATAATAATTGAACATAATCCTCAACATGATTAAGGAAATTATAGAGTTCTTGAGTCCTCAAAATGTGATAAAACTCAAAGGGTTCATGGGGATTATGGGGGAGTAGAAGAATTTGATCATTATGAATTTTTATTTCTTGGATAATCATCATACATAAGGAATCCCCCAAAAATTCCAGTAGTTGCAAGTGGTCCATATCCATTATATTCCTCTAAAATTGTATAATAATTTGCAAGGATGGAGTGGCACACATCTATGCACTATCCTACCATGATAAAGTATCAATATGCTCATTGTTATTATATAATGCATCATTCTTCTTATTCTAGAGAAAATAAAGAACTTTAGATCACACAATGAGCCACACTAAGTGAATATCAATAGCCCATGGTAACGTATCTCCTAGGAGAGTAGCCTTCCATGAAATGGAGGCTATAAGGTATGATCGACAAAGAGACCCCACCTAATCCCTTGTGGATTTAGCCAAAGGATGGAGTCAAAAGATATGTTTCAAGGTTTCAAGACTACCACATGTAGACACTATGAGTTTGGGAATCCTAGGCATCACAATGTTTTTCCTATTGGTACACCTACCATAATCAAGAACCAAATAAACATTGTTTTCTTTGTTTCTAACGCCAACTTTAAGAGGCTTCATAGTCAAAAGGGATATGTCTTCTACTTGAATTGAATATTCCATAGGTTGTTTAATTGACCCTCGAACAAGCCTTAGACAAATCCATGCATAACCAATTTCAGGCTCATATCTAGAAAGGTGTTGCTTTTTCCCACTTCCAATCCCTCCACCAAGTCCATGGGACTTGCAGGACTAGTTTGAACATGAGATCATGAGGATTAACTTGTTTGATAACCTTGTATATTTTTAAGTGTTATAATTGTGTTATATGCTAGTGTTTCATCGTATTGGTTAAGTCACTCAACTAAAATATTATATGTTTCTTGAGGTCTTAGCAATTGTATACACACTTCGATTCACATTTGATTAGGTAGCATGAGGGTCACACTACCTATCGACATTGTTACCTCTACCACTAACTATGGGGCACTTAGAGAAATGAAATCCCTGGAGAGGGAAAAGTAATTTTATTACTCTCCTTAAATATTAGAGGGGTAAGGGGTACCCTCAAATCCACCTCTCTTCGTTGTCTTTTGGATAGAAACCATCTGGAAATTATTTTTTTACAGGAAACCTTAGTGCATGAACAAAAAGACAGAGATTTCATGAACTTCTTCCGACCTTCATGGGTTTCTTGTGCTGTAAATTCGGTTGGTACTTCTGGAGGTTTATTAGTCACTTGGGACCCAAACATTTATGATTTGGTTCCTCACCTTTCCTATGGTGGTATTTTTTTGACAGGTAGATGTATTGCTAGCAAGAAGGAGATCACTTTACTCAATATATATGGCCCATTTTTAGAATTTAGTGGCAGACAATGGTCTATTGTCATATAGAAATATGGTCATTGCTGGCGATTTGAATATAACCATATAATCTAATGAGGTTTGGGGAGGATCCTCACAAGCTACGTCATTGGTCAGGTTTTTCAAAGATTTATTTCAATCCAAGAATTTAATAGATATCTAGCCAAAAAATATTGTCCCTACCTGGAGGAATGGATGAATCGGTACTGACGCTATCGCCAAGAGACTGAGTAGATGTTATATATCCAAAGATTTATTAACAAGTGTTTGCCTCTACAGGTCTTGGGTGGAGTTCCTTTTTTATATTAGAGCATGCCCTTGTTTTATTGCAGTTGGAGATTCCTCCTTTATACAAATCATATCCTTTCAAATTAAACTCTCAATGGTTTCTCGAAAAGGAATACAATGTCCTTGTACATAAGGTTTGGAAGGATCCAAAAAAAATTATCCGAAGAAGGCAGACAATGCAAAATTGTCTGGAAATTAAAGGATTTGAAGACACACATTAAGTTATGGGTAAAGGAAAGAATTAGCAAGAATATGTTACATATGGAGATGTTAGAGACTGAAATAAAAGATACAATTATGAATATGGTGGGAGATGCATCACATCCTGCAGCGAAAAATCACCTTTGTAATATGGAACAAGAAAGAAATAAACTATTAAAAGAAAATGAAGAACATTGGAGACAATGCAACAGGGAGATCTGGATACAAAGTGGTGACCAAAACACCAATTTTTTTCACCATTACACCAACCACAATAGGAATCAAAATCATGTTTGGGATATCAAAAATGATAATGGGTATATGCACACAGGGTAGGGAGAATTAAAAGAGGAGGTTGTAAATTACTTCAAAAAACAATTCAAGGAAACGAGTAATCCTACCAATTTTGAGAAATTCAAAGTCACTGGTCTTTTTTCCAGGTTGGTTAATGATGAAGAGGCAAGATCACTTCATGGTCCAGTTAATTTGGATGAATTAAAATAAGTATTATCTCTTTTCAAAAAAGATAAAAGTCCAGGGCCTGATGGTTGTACTGTCGAGTTTGTCACTCACTTTTTTTATTTGGTAGGGGATGATCTCCTAGAGATGGTTGAGGAGTTGAGACTGAAAGGATTTATTGCTGAGAGCTTAAATTCTACTTTCCTATCCCTTATAACAAAATCAAACAATCCAACTACCTTTGGGGATTTTCTTCCTATTTCATTATGTAACATGTGCTACAAATTAATCTCAAAAATAATTGTTAATCGGATAAAACCTATCCTTTCCAGATCACTCTCAATAGAGCAGTTGGAATTTTTGAAAGATAGGCAGATACAAGATGTTATTGGAACAACACATGAGTGTCTCAATAACATAAAAAAAAATAAAAAAAAATTAAAGTCTCTTGTTCTGAAATTGGATCTGCGGAAAACATACGATTGTATAGATTGGGATTTTTTAAGGATGATTTTATTACAAGTGTGATTTGGTATCCAGATGACCAAGTGGATTATGAGTTTTGTTTTTTACTCATCTCTTTTTGTGTTACTAAATGGAGAGGCTGCATATTTTTTCAAGAGTGGCAGAGGTTTACGCCAAGGATGTCCCTTATCTCATTTATTATTTATTCTGGTTATGGAGGGCCTCAGCCTTTTATTAAAACAAAGAAAAGGGGAAGTTAAACTAGCAGGTATTAAGGTGTCCAGAATGATTAAAATACTCCACTTATTCTTCATGGACGATTTATTAATCATGACCAATGCAACTCTACAAGAATGGTTGGAAATTGACAAACTCATCAAATTGTTCTATAAAGCTTCGGGTATTCAAGTTAATGATTCCAAAACAACTGTGCTTTTTGAAGGATTATCTGAAGTGGACCTAACCCCTTTCAAGTATTTTCTCCCTTATACATTTATATATCTAGCTATAGGCTTCAAATATCTGGGATATTATCTAAAGAATAGGGTGTACAGGGCAGATAAATGGAGTTGGTTGTTGGCCAAGATGGAAAAACGAATTGGAATGTGGTGAAATAGATGGTTATCCTTGGGTGGTCATTATATTTTAATAAAATCAGTATTGGAGTGCCAATCAGTTTATTGGATGTCTTTGGAGACCAGTCCATGCTCTGTTTTAAACAAGATTCGGAAAATTATATTTAATTTTCTTTGCAGAGGTAACAGTGAAACTCAAGATTTTCATCTTTGCAGGTGGGACTCACTATCTAAACCAAAGAAGTGTGGTGGATGGGGTTTCCAAAAATTAATTCATTTCAACACTTCTTTGACTGCTAACACACTCTAGTGAGTTCTAACTCAGGATGGAATTTGGCACAATGTTATCAAGGATAAATATCTACCAAATACAACTGTCATCAATTGATTCAGGTTGGCCTCCTTCAAATAAACTGCAACATCAAGGATCTAGAATAGTATTATTAAGTGGGTCCACTTTATCACTCATTGGATTAGTTGGATACCCAGATCATGCCACCTTATTTCTATCGGTAGAGATAAAATCTTAGGACTAGGAGACAGATCCTTTCTCTCACATGCTCTTATCACACATTTAAGGTGGAAACAAATCACATTCCTCACCCAAGAAAAAGGACACTTGGATCATTTCCCCTGCACAAAAAATTGGATCTGTAGAGGTGATCTGGGTATTACAGGTGATTTGGAATTTGAATGGGATCATTTTCGAATAGCTCTTATTGGTGCAGTAGCCTCTATACAGGATACAAAATATGAACTAATGTGGACTGGGAGTGATACTTTTAGGTCTCTTACAGTTAAAAATTATTACATGGCTCTCATATCTATGAATAGGTTCCCGAGTTATGGTGGATGGAGGTATAATATCTAGAAATGGGACTTACAACTCAACATCAAGTTATTTATATGGTTGGAAGAAGAAAAAAAATATTAACCTAGGATATCCTTCAACAAAAAGGTTGGGAGGGCCCAAGCCTTTGTATTTTTTGCAAACCAAGTACCGAAGATATTAATGTTGGAATTACTAAGACAGCTGAGAGGGGGGACTGAATCATTTGTTACTATGCTTAAACAATTTTATGCCTAGTAAAATATAATTAAACTTCTCCAAGTGATCATCAAGATTATGCAAGACATGAGCAGTAGAAATAACAAACATCAATCAAACATATGATATACACAGAGACAGATATTCACAAGGAAACCCATAAAGGGAAAAAACCTCTTCTTCTTCGAATGATAGGAAATCTTTTAAGTTATGTACATCATCTTTCTTTGAGAACCAACTCAAAATGAGGATACAACCTCTTCTTTAACAAGATGCAACTTGCTGAGAGCACCAACTCTCTGGTTTCTCTAGCACCCACTAGAAGGAAGCACCAACTCCCTGAGTATTCCAGCACCAATTGGATGGAAGCACCAACTTCCAGTCACATAGGCACCAACCTGTATAACAAAGAAAAATGGTTCTCCCTTGCACTACCCTAGTTTTTCTGGCTACAACCAGATGTAAGCTACAACTCCCTATGTTCAAGAACCCACTTGAAACTCCGAGGACAACAGTCCTCCCTAGCACCACCCTACGACCCTGAGATACAAATCTTTGCTTTCTAAAATTTATTATAGTGATACAGTATTTATGAATGGCTTACCAGTCTCATCATTGTTCTTCTACATTGTTCTACTCTGCGTGCATCAGTGTCTTCCTACTCGCATGTTCTTACACTTTCTGTTACACTCTGCATCTCCAAAGCTCAAGTTGAGAATCTAAAAATCGCTCAGGAATCATGATTCCAACGCTTAGGAACAATGATTCAGTTAGTGTAATTGAATCGTAATTGATCAATAAACCATGAAGTGAAACAAAAACCCTTCAATCAGATTCTGTTTGATCATTGTCATTGGATTATACACGCAGAGGTCTTTTTGAATTTTCAATGCGTAACCTCTGATGTGGAGCCTAACAGTGCTAGCTCCTTCCCTTATCTTGTGCTGATGTGACCTTGGGTGATGTTATCACGTGACCACGCGATTGCGGGCGCAGCCAAAGGAGGTTTGAGGGAAACCCGCTTTTTTCCCCACAATTCACTACAGAGCTCCATGTATGCCTTTAGCGATACCGTGGTTTTTATTGCAACTCGCTCAATAAAAATTAAGACCCAAGCATGTTTTGACCCTGTAATTGATCACGACCATTCATCTAAAATCCCTTGGTGATGCCTCTCAATCAATGGTTGTTATCTGCCTCCTTCCTCCTTCCATGCATGATCCCATATCTCCACGATCTGTTGACACATAGCTCCCTTCCAAATCAACGACTATGGATTATTTCGTTATCCAGGCTTCGGGAGTTTCAACTCTCAAACCCTACTTTCCTTCGTACGTCAATCTTCCAGATTTGATGATCCACACAAACCTTTTCTTCTCAATCGACGGCTCTGCCTCTACTTCGAGGATTTTACCTCTCAACTAGATAAACGGTCCCGTGTCCCCTTTCTCGATCAATGGTCGAGATCTGCTTCGCTACTCCGAGCTTCGGCGATTTCAAATCTCAACCTTCATGCTCTCCCAGAATGCTTTTAGCAGGATTCCACAGATTCCTTCCATGTGTCCTCCTCAAATCAACGGTCCTTGTTCACTTTAGGACTTCAGCCTTTGAGAGATTCAACTCCTATACACTCGCTTTCTCTTCGAGCATTTCACTCGGAGTCCACGTTCTAACGACGCATGTCCCCTTGAATTGGATGGTTGAGGCTTACTTCAGGCCTTTACCCAAAATCCACAGATTTATGCCATGTCTCTTCTGGATCAGATGTCCCATATCCACTTCATACGATTCGACACTTGAGATTTACTACATACAATCTGACAACTGAGATTTGTTTCAGATGATCGGATGATTGAGATTTACTTCGGCTCTCTGGATCTCTGGTATTCTGGAGTTTCAGATCTCAACTAAAAACTATCGAATTGATTTCTTCGGAGTTCACGATCTGTCGCTACATATCCCTCTAGATATGATGACTAAAATTTACTCTGGCTCTCCAGCTCTCCAGGCTTTGGGAATTTCAATTCTCAACTGGAAATTATTGAAGTGATATTTCTCCAGAGTTCACGATCCGTCGCCACATATCCCTCTATATATGACAGTTGAAATTTACTCTGGATATTCGGCTCTTTGGACTTCGGGGATTTGAAATATTAAAATTTGCTCCCTCCTAAACTCACGGTCTGCTGACATGTATCTCCCAATGATCAACAAACCAGATTCTCCTCCTAGTGATGAATGGTCTCAAATTACTTCGGTTATTTCAAAACTTTGTTAATTCCTCTCTCCTGAGTGCGCAAAGCGTTAAGGCTCATGCACCTTGTTTTGATCAGATGGTTGTTGGTCCTCTGTGCTGTGATCCAACGATCACTATCGCTCTATCTCCTAAGCTTCTGATCTCTCTGACTTAGAATGTTTTCTAAGTGTTCAAAGGTATCGACCTTTTCTGCTCCTACGAGTCTATCTCTTGGACGTCATCTGCACTTTTGAAAAGAGCTATCTCTTTTGATCTTGCTCGTATTCATCGTTGTTGTTCTTTCCATCAATGAAAATCACACTCTTCCTATAAAAAAATTCCAACAATATTCCCCTTTGGCATTGATGGAAACCATGAAAGGTTGCACTATTCTGCTTAGATCTCCAACTGTAGCATCCAGACCACACCTTTTCACCCCCTTTGACATCAATGTCAAAGAAAACTGAGAGTGACTCTATTCTCCCCCTGAACAGAGATACAATGAGCACTCTCCCCCTGATTAGATAGATTGTTTTAACTTGATAACAGGGTCACGCTCAACTTCTGGCGTAGATACTCAAATTGAGATTTTGCAAGCGGTTTAGTGAAGATATCAACTATTTGTTATGTGGAAGGAATATAATTGAGCTGAACAACTATGTTTGTAACCTTCTCTTTGAGAAAATGATACTTTATTGGTATATGATTAGTCTTTGAATGGATAACAAGATTCTTCAAGACACTAATGGCACTGGTGTTATCACAATGAAGTGGAATGGGATCAGTATAAGTTACCTTCAAATCTACAAGAGTTTGTATCATCCATGAGATCTGAGTGCAGGAAGTAGCAATAGCAATGTACTCTGCCTCTATAGTTTATAATGAAATAGATCCCTTCTTCTTACTAAACCATGCTACTAACAAATCACCTAAGAAGAATGCACCTCCACTGGTGCTCTTTCTCTCATCCAAACAATTTTCCAAATCAGCATCTGAATATGTAGTCAATTGAAAATTCTGATTTCTAGGATACCAGAGACCATAAGTCATTGTACCCTTCAAATATTTGAATATCCTTTTGACAACTGCTAAATGACTTTGTTTAGGAGAAGACTGATAACAACCTACCATTCCAACAACTTGTATTATATCAGGACGTGATGCTGTGATGTACATAAGATTGCATATCATTGATCGATATGTTCTTTGATCAACATCAGGTGAAATATCATATTTACTGAGCTTCCAACCAACCACCATACGTTTACTAATAGGAGAGGAATCCTCCATCGGAAACTTCTTCAAAATCTCTTTCAAATACTTTTCTTGAGATATAGATAGCCCTGCAAAACTCTGATTGATTTTTAAACCAAGAAAATATGATAGATATCCTATCAAGGACATCTCAAACTCAGTTTGCATAGAATTAGAAAACCACTGAACTGAAGGGTCATTGGTACATCCAAAAATTATGTCATCTACATAAACCAAAACAACTAATAAATCATCACCTTCAGACTTAATGTATATATTATTGTCAACAGTACCTTTCTTGAACCCTTTTTCCTGTAGAAATTTGTCTAGTCTATAATACCAGGCTCGTGGTGCCTGTTTTAGTCCAAATAATTCCTTTTTCAAATTACAAACATAGTCAGGATTATCTGTCAGTGAAAATCCTTCAGGTTGCTCCACATACACATCTTCTTCTAGATCTCCATTAAGAAATGTTGACTTAACATCCATCTAATATACTTTAAATTTTTTATGACATGCATAGGCAAGAAATATTCTTATGGGTTCCAATCTTGCCACTGGTGCAAAGGTTTCATCAAAATCACGTCCTTCAACTTGTGCATATCCCTTACAGACCAATATGTCTTTATTCCTAACAATTTGTCCTTGTTCATTCATTTTATTCTTAAGCACCCATTTGGTGCCAATTACATTCTTGTCTACAGGTCTAGGAACAAGCTCCCAAGTATTGTTCTTCTCAATTTGATCCAGTTCCTCATTCATTGATTTTAACCAATTTACATCTTTATTGGCTTCATTAAAGTTCTTGGGTTCCACCATGGATATGAAGGCTATATGTGATTTCTCAGTGTCTTTGATTATCCTTATCCTGGTTTGTACACCTTTGTCTTTCTCACCAATTATATGACTTGTAGGATGATTCTTTTGAGTAATTCTGGAGGGAGGATTTGATGTTGTTTGTTGATTTGAGTCTACCTAAGTATTTTTATCTTCATCTGACTTAGAGTATTCTCTTTCTGATTATTGGACCTGTTCATCTTCAACTTAAACTATATCCTATGTTGTTGATTCAACACTTCTTACATCTTGTACTGGTATTTCTTCATCAAATTTTATCCCAATACAATCAACCAATTTATGCAGCCTCTTATTATAGCATCTGTATCCTTTATTGTTTGTAGCATACCCTAAGAAGATACCTTCATCATCCCTATTATCATATTTTCCAAGATTTTCATCATTGTTCTTGATATAACACTTACTCCCAAAGACTTTGAAATGCTTGATTGAAGCAAGTATTCCAAACCATATGTACAAACTTTGAAAGACTTTGTGGCCTGAGATGAGCTTTGTTAAGAATATGTACAACTGCATGAATTGCTTCTAACCAATATGTATAAGCAATATTCCTTTCATTCATCATTGATCTTGCCATCTGTTGAACTGATCTATTTTGTCTCTCAACTACTCCATTTTTCGGTGGAGTTCTTGGAATAGTATACTCTCTTTTGATCCCATGTTTATCACAAAACTCTTTGGAGTCCCTTGAACTAAACTCTCCTCCTCTATCAAACCTTATTGCCTTCAATCTTTTTCCTGTTTGATTCTCAGTCAGAGCCTTAAACACTTTGAATTTTTCAAATGCTTCAGATTTTTCTTTCAGAAAGGCAACCCATGTAAGTCTAGAATAATCATCAATAATCAACATGAAGTAATTTTATTTTCCTGTACCTTCCTTCCTTGATGGTCCACATAAATCTGTATGTACTAACTGAAGAGGTTTCTCTGTTGATGCAAAGTTCTTAGATTTAAACTGTGTCCAAGTGAGATTTCCTATTTGGCAAGGTTTGCATACAGAATCATATGGCTTTGATTTTTTTGGAAGATCTTTTACTGCCCCACTGTTTCTAAGTTTGATTAGATGATAAAAATTTAGGTGTCCAAGTCTCATATGCCATAACCATCTTTCATCATACTTTCTTAAGTGACATTCTTCTTTTTCTTCTTTCAAAACATAGACATTGTTTTATGTTCTTATGCCTTTTGCAATCAACTGTCCTGAATTCACATATTGTATTTTACAATCTTTAGAAGTGAAAAAAAATTTACATCCTCTGTCACGAACTTGACTGACAGTAAGCAGATTATGTTTCAGACCATGTACAAACATTGCATCTTGAGCTTTCCCTTTGCCATTACATAGACTTACCATTCCTTTACCTTTGATTTTTCCAGGTGTGTCATTTCCAAAGGCTACATTTCTTGATTTTCTTTCACTTAGAGACAAAAAATTACTTTTATCTCCAGACATGTGTTTGGAACATCCACTATCAATATACCAGGGTTTATTTTGTCTTTGAGCTGAAAGTACTAGACGAAATTTATCACTCTATTTCTTTTTCCATGTGCTGGAATTTCTAGCTAAGGGTTTTATCCTTGGATCTTCTTTGTAATTCTTCAGATGGCATTTTGCAGCTTTGTGGTTGAAGTTATGACAATTATAACATTCGAGCTCATTATTCAATAGGTCAAAGTGATTGGTGCAACTTTGTCTACTCATTGGATGTTTATTTCTATGTTGCAAAGATTGTTTATTTCTTGATGTCCTCAGTTGCATGTCTCTAAACTTAATTTGACAATTTGCAATCTTATGACCAAAATTAGAACAGTAAAAGAAGTAACCATGGAAGAAATTTTGGTACTTGAAGGATGGACTTCTTCTTGGTATTTGTTTCTCCATCTTCTAATATCTTTGTTTTTTATCAGGGATCATCTTGTCTTTATTAGGTTTTGGTGGCAGATTACTCACATGGTCTGATTGTCTGCTAACTTCGAACTTGATCATATTGATTGGCTCTTTGATTTCTGTTTGTTTTCTACTTGAACCGCTTACATAGCCTAAAACAGTATTCAACAAAGGAGATCTTTGTTTTCTCAGAATGTCATTTAGTTATGTTGAGGCTTTAATGCTTGGAAGATTTTGGAGATACAATGCTTTCAACTTCTCCATCTCTTGTTGTTTTTAAGTTTTTGTGGTGAGGAGTTTCACATGTGTTGTTCAGATAATCCACAGTTGGTGTCATTTTGTCGTCGACGTTTCGAATCCGAATCAGGATTCATCATCAGGACTAATCGTCGAGTGAGAGCTAGTTGATCGTCGTAAATTAATACTTTAAATGCAAGACAATTTAAAAGTTATTTAATTAAGTTGGTTGTCCTAATTTTGGAATTTAATTTAATTAATGAGACTTAAATCTAGGGTTTTGATAATAATAATTAGTATGTATAAGTATAAAAAATCTAGGTTATACGAGGCTTTTAATGATTTGATTAGGGTTTTAGGTAATTTATTAGGTTTTACTCCTAATTAATTATTTAATAGTGTTGGTATATAAGTAGTGGGGTTTAATTATTTATTTGTTTTAGGGTTTTAGGTAATTAGGTTTTACTCTTAATTAATTATTTAGTAGTGTTAGTGTATATGTAGGGGGTTATTTGTGATTATTTGTGATTTAGGATATTAATATCATATCATTACATATTTGTATTAATATTGAGAATCAATGCTTATTACCTAAGTGTGGATATTGTAGTTAGGTGTCAAAATAGAAAATAGTGTGAAATCTAGTTTTCCTTACTCATTTAGGTTTTTTATTTAAGCACTCAGGTTTTAGTTATATCTAGTTATTAGAATTGATAGTGTTTTAATATAAGTTTGTAGGGTAATAATATCTAATGAGGGTATTAGGGTTTGTAAAAGGATTAGGTTTTAATTAATAAAGTGTATAGTGACAAGTTTTAAATTAGAATTTTTATAGTAGTAGTAAGACTAGATAGACCCCTAAACCTAAGAACCTATTCGAATTAAACCAAAACAAGTAGGGAAAGGAAAGGAAAAGGTTGGTGTCATACCCTTATTTGGTTGATTAATGGGTGCCAAAAGCTACTTACCTCCAGGCCATCGTCTTTGTTCATGTTGTTGGGGTGCTTGATTATTTCTATAGCTTCTCTTAAGCGTATTTTGTAGTAGTGACCCTCTTTTGCTAGTATCTTGGTATCCTCAAGGAAAACATGATGTTTGGTTTTGAGGGAGTGTTCTGCTAAGGCGGAAGTATGAGTACGTTCCTTTCTAATGTCTTCTTTGTGTTCCTTAATCCTTACCTGGAATGATCATCCGGTTTCACCAATGTAACATTTCCCACATGAACGGGACACTTTGTAGATGCCTTTCTCTTGTCAGATATCTATAGGGTCCTTTACAGACTTCATTCTTTGTCTGATAGTAATTAGGGGTTTGAAGGAGGTCATAATTTCTTTTCTTTTTAAAACCTTGACAATCTTATCTGTGACACCCCAAATGTAGGGAAGAAAGGCTTTAATGTTTGAGGTTTGATCATTCTGTGTACGAGTCCTTCTTTCCTTCTTATCTATTGCCTTTTTGATGTCTCTATATCTATATCCAATGTTCTTTAAGATGTTAGTTAAGTGATCTATTTCTTCTTTAAGATGTTCCTTGTCGGAAATTCTTGTTTCCCTTGTGGCCATGGTGTTGAGAACCCCCATCTTTTGGGAGGGGTGGTGGTGGGATTCAGCGTGAAGGTAGATTTCTGTGTGAGTTTTCTTCCTAAAAACCTTGTGGCCAAGTGTGCCATCATGTTTCCTAGTTATAAGCATGTCTAGGAAGGGTATGCTATTGTTATCTTCTAGTTCCATGGTGAATTTAATGTTCTCAGAAATTCCATTGAGGTGCTCAAAGAATCTGTCTAGTTCTTCTTTTCCATGAGGCCACTTGACGTTGGTATTGTCCACATACCTTTTCCATGTGGATGGTTTGAGGGGGTATGTTTCAAGGGTATTTTTCTCAAACTTCTCCATGTAGAGGTTGGCTACAATTGGGGATAAAGGGGATCCCATGGCTACTCTGCTTGTTTGTTCGAAAAAACTCTCCTTGGAAGCTGAGGAAAGTTTGTTCAAAAAACTCTCTTTTCTAGTTTTTACTACCTCTTCTTCCAAGCCTTCACATATTTCCTTCTTCTCTGATAACTATTGTTTCAGAGTGTCCTCTATTTTATTTTCCTCTTCTAACTCCACTTTTAGTGGGGCAAAGTCTTCATTGGGTTTTTTACGATTCTTTTCAAACTACATCAACAATTGTTTTTGTTTTCTCTTCTTAAGTTTGAGTCTGTCAATCTCTTCTAAAGCATTGATTAGTTCACCTTCCATATCAACCACAAATTCTTCATCATTAACATCATTTCCTGTTATTTTATTATCATAATCCTCTTTGGCCATAAGCATAAATTCATTAACCTTATCTTCATAGGAAGAGTCACTATCTGTGTCTTATGAAGAGTCATCACTGTTTACACATAAACTTTTCTTTTTACCAAATATCTTGGATTTGTAATTCTCTTCACCTTCCAAGTTCTAGTCCTTCATCTTGTGTGGACACTTAGGTGAAAAGTGACCTATCTTTCCACAGTTAAAACATTTGAAGGGAAACTTGCCTTGGTATTTTCCTGATCCTTTCTTTAACCTTCTCACAAATTTTGCCTCAATATCATCTAATTCCGAATCAGTATTCTTGTCTGCTTTAAAATATGCTTCTCTAGTGGTGGATTTATCTTTGCTAATCCTCATTTAATAAGAATTTAGAATTCGTACGAGTTGATCAATAGCCAAATTTTAAGATCATTCAGTTCTTCTATTGTAGAAACATTTGGATTAAATCTATCAGCCAGAGATCTTAAAATCTTTTGAACTAAAAATGTGTCTTCAATCTTCTCACCAAGACCCTTCATGGCATTCACAAGATCCTCAACTCTTAAAAAATATTTACTAACTGTTTCATCCTCACTCATCTTTAGTTGTTCAAATTTCAATCTATGTCTCTGAAGTTTGGCATCTTTTACTTTCTTATCTCCTTCATAACTGCTAATAAGTTTATCCCACATTTCTTTGGCAGATTCAAGTTGCATGACCTTTACAATTTCATCTTCAGCAAGCCCACTCAAGATATCATGCATTGCCTTTGCATTGAAGCTAAATTCTAACTTATCATCTTTGGAAGCTAACACAATAGGTTTTGTATATCCAGTCTCTACAACCTCCCAAACATCAGCACCTAAGGCCATGATGCATGTTCTCATTCTAACCTTCCAAAAGGCAAGATTTGTTCCATAAGAGTTGTTTAAGCTTACCGATCTACCTTTAAATAAAACGATCCCACTCTGATACCAAATGGTGGAATTACTAAGACAACTGAGAGGGGGGGTGAATCAATTGTTACTATAATTAAACAATTTTATGCCTATTAAAATATTATTAACCTTGTCCAAGTGATCATCAATATTATGCAAGACATGAGCAGCATAAATAACAAACATCAATCAAACATATGATATACACAGAGACATATATTCATGAGGAAAACCATAAAGGGAGAAAACCTCTTCTTCTTTGAATGATAGGCAGTCTTTTAAGTTATGTACATCATATTTCTTTGAGAACCAACTCAAAATGAGGCTACAACCTCTTCTTTAACAAGCTGCAACTTGCTGAGAGCACCAACTCTTTGGTTTCTCTAGCACCCACTAGAAGGAAGCACCAACTCTCTGGTTTCTCTAGCACCCACTAGAAGGAAGCACCAACTCCGTGAGTGTTCTAGGACGAACTGGATGGAAGCACCAACTTCCAGTCACATAGGTACCAACTTGTATAATAGAGAACAATGGTTCTCCCTTGCACCACCCTACCACCTTGGTTTTTCTGGCTGCAACCAGATGGAAGATACAACTCCCTATGTTCAAGCATCCACTTGAAACTCTGAGGATGAAAATACTCCCTAGAACCACCTTACCACCTTGAGATATAAATCTTTGCTTGCTAAAATTTATTACAGTGATACAATATTTATCAATGGCTTACCAGTCTCATCATTATTCTGCTACACTGCTCTGCTCTTCCTGCATCAGTGTCTTCCTGCTCGCATCTTCTTACGCTTTCTGTTCTTCTGTTTTTTATGATTTGTGCGTCATGTTTGTTCTATGCGCTATGCCTCCCCTCTTCACTTTCGCACATACGCTTGGCTGACTTCTACATGCGTGGATAACTATCCAACTTTCTTTACAAAGAAATAAAAACATCTCTCTGTCACGACATTTTACTTTTATTCCTGCTCTCATCATCCGTTACACTCCGCATCTCCAACGCTCAAGTCAGGAATCTAAAAAATGCTCAGGAATCATGATTCCAATGCTTAGAAACAATGATTCAGGTAGTGTAACTTAATCGTAATTGATCAAGAAACCATGAAGTGAAACAACAACCCTTTGATCAGATTTTGTTTGATCAACATCATTGGATTATACACGTAGAGGCCTTTTTGAATTTTCAATGTGTAACCTCCGATGTGGATCCTAGAAGCGCTAGCTCCTTCCCTTATCTTCCACTGATGTGAACTTGGTTGATGTTATCATGTGACCATGTGATTGTGGGCACAGCCAAAGGCGGTTTGAGGGCAACCTGCTTTTCGCCCCACAATTCACTACAGAGCTCCACATATGTCTTTGGTGATACCATGGTTTTGATTGTGGCCCGCTCAAGAAAAATTAAGACCATAGCATGTTCTGACCCCACAACTGAGCACGACCATTGATCTCCAATCCCTTGGCGATGCCTCTCGATCAATGACTGTTATCTGCATCCTTCCACGTGTGATCCCATATATCCATGATCTATTGACACGTATCTCCCTTCCAAATGAATGACTACGAATTATTTCGTGATACGGGCTTCGGGAGTTTCAAATCTCAAACCCTGCTTTCCTCCGTATGTCAATCTTCCAAAGTTGATGATCTATGGAAACTTGTCCTTCTCAATTGATGGCTCTGCCTCTACTTCGGGGATTTTACCTCTTAACTAGATCAACGGTCATGTGTCCCCTTTCTCGATCAACAGTTGAGATCTTCTTCTCTAATCCGAGCTTCGACGATTTCAATTCTCAACCTTCACACTCTCCCAGAATTCTTTTAGTCGGAGTCCACATATTCTTTCCACATGTCCTCCTGAAATCAATAGTCCTCGTTCACTTCGGGACTTTGGCCTTCAGGAGATTCAACTCCTCTACACTCACTTGCTCTCGGAGTCCATGATCTAATGACACGTGTCCCCTTGAATCAGATGGTTGAGGCTTACTTTGGGCCTTTACCCAAATTCTACAGATTTACGCCACGTCTCTTCTGGATCAAATGGCCCAGATCCACTTCAGACGATCCGATGCTTGAGATTTACTCTGGATGATCTGATGACTGAGATATATTTCAAATGATCGGACGATCAAGATTTACTTCGGCTCTCCAAGCTTCGGGAGTTTCATATCTCAACTGAAAACTCTCGAAGTGATTTCTCTAGAGTTCATGATTTGTTGCCACATATCCCTCTAGATCTGATGGTTGAAATTTACTCCGGCTCTACGGGCTTTGGGAATTTCAATTCTCAACTAGAAATTCTTGAAGTGAGATTTCTTCGGAGCTCAAGATCTGTCTCCATGTATGCTTCTAGATCTGACGATTGAAATTTACTCCAGCTCTCCGGACTTCGGGGATTTCAAATCTCAAACTTTTCTCCCTCCTAAACTCATGGTCTACTGACACCTATATCTTGATGATCAACGAACCAAATTCTCCTCTTTGATGAACGGTCTCAAATTACTTCAGCTATTTCAAAACTTTGGTAAGTCCTCTCTCCTGTGTGCGTAAAGCATTAAGGCTAGTGCACCTTGGTTCGATTAGACGTTTGTTGGTCCTCTGTGCTATGATCCAATGGTCACTTTCACCCTCTCTCCTAAGATTTTGATCTCTCTGACTTAGAAGGTTTTCTAAGTGTTCAAAGTTCTTGACCTTTGCTCCTCCTACGATTCTGTCTCTTGGACCTCGTCTGTACTTCTGGAAAGTGTTATCTCTTTTGAGATTGCTTGTATTTGTCGTTGTTGTTGTTGCCATCAATGACAAGTACACTCTTCTTGTAAAACATGCCAACAATTAACCACCTCTTCATTCAGTTCACATTCACCAAACTAGTCTGGGAAAGAGTAAAAACCATTCAAAAGCTTAAAAAAATTTGGGAAGGGATTACATTATCTTATTGTTTTACTTCTTTGACAGAGGAAAAAGTTGTCTCCTCTACTCTTGTAGCCCTTACTTGCTGGTTTATTTGGATAGAGAGAAACAAAGAATTCTTCAAGAAATCTTCTCCATTAGTTCTCTTTGTCGTTATCAAGATTCTCGGAACTCTCAACAGTCACCCAACAACTCAAAAATGTATCCCTTTAAGATCTTGTTTGATTAATCATCATGTGGATTTTCTATTTCATGTTTTGATTGGGTAGCACATTTAGGTGGAAAGTAGTGTGGAGCCGGGGGTGTTATCAAAACTCCATATTCATCAATATATAGATGGTTTTTCAACTGCGGGGAAGGAACCAATACAAAGGAATAACTATTGGGAGTTTGGGAAACTCTCACACTAGCTACACATTTTTCCCTACAAAAACTTCATGCTCTGGAAGACTCAAATGTAGTTATAGAATGGATAAACAATAGAGGAAGACTATAGGCTAGTGCCATTGAAGGATGGAAGCACAGAACAAAGGAATTAATAAAAAAAAATCAAGAAATTAGCTTCCAACATATATTCAGGGAATTTAACAAGGAGGCAGATCAACTATCTAAACAAGCTATTCATGAACCTGAAGGAAAAATTGCATATTACAAGTGGGAAAACGGGACTGCAGGTCCCATAAATCATCTCATCCTTTTCTGACATCTTTCTTATTCTAGTATTTTGAGTCTGCTTATAATATTTTTGGAATTTTACTTATAGATCTGGGTAAAAGGATCGGGTATTTTACCTTTTCATCTAGTATTATGGTTTATCTAGATTTTCATTTTGAAGTATTGGTCCACTGAGATTTGTAAGAAAGCATATTCCTAAATAGTTTATTTCTGACATTTTGGGATTTTTGGTCTAGTTTTACTGACTTGACCATGTTATGGACAAGAAGATGTAAAAACAATTATACTCTAATATAATTTTGAGCAAATTTTCTATTATAAAAGGTAGCACGAGGATCTTAGATAAGTAATTTCTCTTATGGTTTTTGAGTTAACTAGTACGTCATTTATATTGATATCTAAATGAAAATTCTTTCTGAGATTACCCTCGTAGAGGGTGATTGTGATTAAGTATAAATTTTATATTTAAAATAACTATGGACATTTATTTCCATGCTTTAAATTATTTATTATTTATGGATAACAGTTTTGGAGGAGACAAGAATGTGATGTTGCAACCTGGACATTAGTTGAGGAGGCTAATGAAATAGACATTGAATGTGAAAATTTGTTCGTAATCGAAGGACCAGTACCACCAATGGGTAAGATATTATGGTATCAACTTAGTTATGGAGAAATTGCGGAACACCAAAGTTATTCTTCAATAATTTTATTGTTTGAACTTTTGAATTTTATACTTAATTGTTTTAGTAAAATTATATGTTAGTTAATATATTAAATTTTATTATTATTAATATAAATTATTTTATTATTATTAATACAAATTGTTGGTAAATTTAAGTTTTGAAAAATTAAATACATTGCATCCCTTCCCAAACAAAATAGTGATGATAAACAGTTAGTACATAAGTCCCTTACAAGTTACACTCGAAAGTTCAATTGGAACCATATTCCATACATCCACGGGTTGAATACAGATCTCTCGATCGTTTAATTTCACAAAACTTGTAAGCGAAGTAACATCTAATATAATTATAAATGCAACATTTCAAAATCACATTACGAATTTTTTTTATATTTTTATATTTCAAAACTCCTTATATAGTTTTTAGAAAGCACAAACAATATATTTCGATACTTTCAATGTTTTGACAAAACAATGACTTATCTAATAATATTACAAGTTTTGACAAAACAATGACTTATCTAACAAGTGTTGCATGGTAGCGTAGTCCCTGCCAGGTTGGAATGGGAATAAATGCACTGTTATGGCGGGACCAAGAAGAGACACGTGGGAAGCAGCTTGAAGTATAGGTGGTATCCATGTAGAGGATGACTCGTGGCAGTGTGTCACAGGCCAGCCATAAGACATTGGGCTAGTAGATGACCCCCAAGGTTAATATGTGAACGAGGCAGTTTTTTCTTGGGGTGTGTATAGTTCAAACATGGGACTTATAAAATTTATGTCTCAATGAATTGAAATAAAGGTTCCTGGAAAACGAGACCAAGAATCACACACATTAAACATTCAAATATAATAAACACAATTTCCTGACATCCAACATAGTTGAAGGAAAAAAAAATTAGTATTCTGAAAGAAGCACACAAAAATTGTTCCTGAATTAGTTTTCTTTGAAATTTATCAAAATTTGATAATGTTTGTTAAATATTTCTAGAATCTGTTCCATATTTATGGAAATTTAAATGTGTTTTTCATATAGACTGAGATTGGGGCTCCCGCAGACCATAAAATAAATAAGTACAAGAAATAGTATTGTAGAAAGAAGAAGTGTGCGACGGTAGAGAGGAAGACCTGAAAAGAAGAAATTGGAAGTTATGAGTCTTTGGTTATATATTTCTACTTAAAGAGGTAGAATAACTAGATTGATAAAGAAAGAAATTTGTGATCAGTATAGACTTACTATGAATCTGATGCATTTTTTTTGTTGTCGTCGACGACCACTGGAATCGTGCCAACCGGTTGTTGACCTTTGTCGGCGAGCTTGTCCATTCTCTGTTGGAGCCATTCTTCAATGCAGCTTCTCATGGGGGCCATGTTGATATCATCCCAGATTTCTATGTCGAAAATCTCATTTTCTAATTTCCTTAGATCCATAGAAATACTATGCAAAGCGTGTTCAATTTCTTCATTGTGTGTCGAATAGTCCACTAACCAGTTCTCGACGTCATCTTCGCCATATTCAAGGATGTCGTAAAAATTTTCTAAAGACGACCCCTTTAAAATATCAAGTTGTTCATCGAAGGCTTTCCTGGTCAAGGACAAGGATTTGAGGATTAAGTTTGGGTCTTGAACCTCGTTGGTACGTCTGGATAAGTCTATTTGAATCAATTTTATGAATAATTCTTCTTTCTCTGATATGGCTTGTTCGCATGATTCGACATTGAGCTGCAAGTTCTTAACTTTATTTTTCCATCATGATTTTAATTGTTTGATCCAATTTGGGGAGGGGAGATCCTCTTGTCGTATTTTCAGATCCGAGTTGTTGATGGAATGGTTGGAAAAAGGGATCATCGTCTATTCAAAGAAAAATTCTTCATTTTTTAAATTCGTCTGCAAATGTCTGTGCAAATAATTTGCCCTCTTTCGAAAGGAAGATATATTTTGTGATGTTTCCTAGGCTTCAATAATTAGTTGCATTATTTTCTTGATGTTCTTCTCTACAAAGGCTCTACAGGATGTGAGGAGGCTGGAGGATCCTTTTAACTTGGCTGCAGGGGTGGCAGACACATTTTTTTCTAAAGGACTAGCAAGCACTAGGGTAGCAATGAAATCCTCCTCCAATTTGATTTGGTCGTTCAGTCTGACATTATCCACTTCAATTCCTCCAATGGAATCATCAAGAGCATCAGTGGTTGTGTGGTGAAATCAAAAGATTTGGGACGACTGCATTTTCCTAAATTTAATATATGTATGAGATTTGGCTTTCTTATTTGTTACATCTCTCTTTTCAATGATTAAATTTTTAGATTGGATGTAAAAAACAATGCTCTGGAATACGGAGGATTCATATTCATAAAAAATGTTGGTCTCGGTTATTTCCATTGTGTAACTATGGTGCATCGCATCCACGGGAGGATCAAATTTGTGCAACAGGGAATCCACAAAAGTTTCAAGTTTCATGTGCTCACTTTCAATTTTGGGTTCTTTCACCTTCCCTACAATGTTTTTCTCTTCTTTGTTAGGGGAAGCTTGTGAGAACTATCAATTTTTCCGCGAGGAGGGTTCTTATCTCCTCCTTCGTTTGAATATTTCTGGGTCTCTTTCTTATTGGGGTGGACCATTGAAGCGATTCGTCATGATGTCATTCTCTTGGGAGTGTTGGCCGGGGACTGGACACTCTTCTCACTGGATCGTTTTCCATGTTGTCTGTACAATTCAGTTGCGCTTTGCAATGTATCTGCATCGCAATATTCAGAAGCAAGAGTGTTTTTGTCACCATATCTACCTTCAGTCAAGCATCTATGGATAAAAGAGATGATAAAGCCAACTGATAGTAAATGTTCTCGAAAAATCCCATTAGAGTCGAACCCTTTTAGCCTTTCAACATATTTTAGGTTCAAGTTCTTGAAATGGCCTACGAATTTGTCAATCTTGTTGACGTTTTTGCACACGAAGTCCCCAACTTTCCAGGGCAGATGAATGAACTCTTTTTTTATCTTGCCATGGAAAAAATGCAACCACTGGTTGTATTGCCTTTCTATTTTTGTAAAAAACATATGATCTGTGATGTGACATGGAAGGAAAGAAGGATTTTCCTTGGAGCCAAAGATCATTATTACACTATAATTTTCCTTTCATTCAAGTGTCCCCTTCCTGTCCAAAAACTTGGTTTCTTGGCCAGACATCCAGGGAGCATCCTTTCCTAAAAATAAATCTTTGAAAATTGAGACAAATTCATTGAAAACCTCATAAAAACAACGGGAGGCCTTGTGCCTCCATAAGGCCTAGTACCAAAATGTTTTTGGGTTGAATTCATAGTTTATTTTCTTGGACAAAGATAGTTTTGGAAATGCACAACAATGCATTATTGTGGAAATCAAGTAGGATGACATATAAAATTTATTCGATTCTTTGAATCGTGATAGTTGGGAACATATTTCAATGGAAATTAGCTTCCCCCAATCAAAAATGAATTGTTCCTTAAATGTGAAGCACAAAATATAAATAACTATATGGGAAATGCTTGTCGTGGATGCCTGTCCCATTATTCTTGTAAACAGCCAAGTAATTTCCCAAAATGGATTTCTAAAGGAACTGACTTGCAACTTTGTGATATCTTCAGGAACTGTTTTTGGGTCTTCGAGGAACTCAGGTAAGAGGTCCAACCCATTATCATGTTTTTCTAGGATCTGCTTGCAATCTTGTCCTATGAAGTTCAATGTTTGATCCAACAATATTAACATCTTGCGAAAGACCTGAGGTGACAAAGAAACAGGAGAATGGTCGTGCAGTGGAATAATTCTTTGGCTTGAAATATATTTTTCAGCGCACCAAGAGACCACCTCCTTACAATCAAAAACCTCAGGGGCACAACCTGCATGAGAAATTCTAGAGGTCCAAATCACTTTGTTTTGGGAGGAACATGATGAATAGTAAGAGTATTCCCTAGACCATTGGAATTTCTGGTCCTCACGTCTGAAGATATTCACTGTATCTCCACATAATTGTTGTCGAGTTGCTACCACAAGTTTACGAGAACGTTGGTTTTCTCCAGATGATGTTTGAAATGAAGAGTTGGAAGGGATAATATAACCCTGAGCAAATCTTGGTCCAATGCGTGTGAATGGGAGATCTCCTCGATACTTTCACTCATTAATGACAATTTAGATGGTTGTTGCATGATGCGTTGTTAGCATTAAAGACTAGTAATTGCATACATAGAAGTGCAAACATGGAGGGTACGAATGATCCATGTGGATATCAGTGGCCACCCACCTTTTCCAACTGGCTCAAAATAGTTTTCTAGCAATTTTGGTAATTTACTATTTTTAGCAGTTTTCACTTTCGGAGCCGTTTTGAGGCCCTAAACGATGTTTTTTGGGAAAACACGTTTTCAATATTGACGTAGACCCCACTGCTATTGTCATGACCACAGAAATTCAACCAGAAGAACCAACATATCCTTAAGAGGGGGAGATCCTTTTTCATTCATAGATGTGGGTGAAGAGGACCCCACTGCATTTTATTGTTGATAGCAGAAGCCAGGAGAACCTCATCTCAGCAGAGGTCGTCAAACAGTTGGGATTGTCGACAACACCACACCTGCAGCCATACAACATTGGGTGGATTTTCCAAGGACGATATCTTTGTGTCATCCAACAGTGTCGATTGTCATACAACATCCAACCCTTCAAGGATGAGGTATTATGTGATGTTGCCCCACTGGATGTCTGTGATGTTCTCTTGGGCCAACCATATATGTGGAGACGCCATGTTGTTTATGAGTCTCGACCCCGTAGTGTCATTGTTACTTTGGGGGTTCATCTGTATATAATACCATAGGTAGTTCCAACTATTGTTCCACCTAAAAAGTGTCGCAAGGTAGTATCTCATACTGCAAAATTCAGCTTCTTCACAATCTGTTCAAAAGGGAAACAAAAGGACACTGCAACCCCTACAGCGTCGTACCAGGCACCTTTTATCCAACAGAAGTAGGTCGACAAGGTTGCATCAAAGTGGAAATATTCCTTATGCACATTTTCCTCTCATGCGGCTCAACTTGTTGAACAACCTCAGCCTCAACAGGTTTGTGAAAAACTTCCACAAACTAAGTAGTGTGACGTCTCCAACAAGGCAAGCAACTCACCAAGATTCAGATTTAGCAAACACTTTTTCCTCTCCCCGGGAAATCAATGAAATGGAGACAATGGATTCCTAAGGATGGAGGATTGATCCAGGTGGATATCGGTGGCCACCCACCTTTTCCAACTGGCTCAAAACATTTTTCTGGCAATTTACTATTTTTTGCAGTTTTCACTTCCGGAGCCATTTTGAGGCCCTATATGATGTTTTTTGGGAAAATTTAATTGAAATATGAAATTTCATTTGATATTATGCCTAAAATGAATCTCCTCTACGATACCTTTCCAACGGGCTATCATACGCCTAAAACGGAGATCATATGCAAAAGTTACGACCCTGGGAAGTTGATGTACTAACTTACCCAAACGGGGCCCACATGACTTTTGGCGCTTCATCTCCTAGGGTTAGGTTTTTGAATGTCTAGGGTTTTTGGCATTCTTGTTTATTGTAAAAGGGCCTTCAGAGCCTCATTGTAATAGTATTCTTGCAAATCATTGCATCTGTCACCTCTCTTCTCAAAGATAAGTTGCCACCATTCTAGCGAGTCTTTTACTCTGTATTTTTACGGTATCTGTACATTTATTTCATTAATAGAAATTGTGTATTACTATATCTCTGTGTTTATGGTTTCATATCTAATATATTTTTGTTATATTATTGGATATCCATGATACCTCTGTGCATTTATTTATTATATCTTCTCTCTCATTTCGTGCCGAAAATAATTCGGATCAACGACAATGAGAAATTAAGGATTAGAGATTTTGTGAATGGGCCAACGCGACGACACATGTTTGAGATGAACAATCAGAAGGGATAATATAAGTCTACACAGATCTTGGTTTAATTCATATTAATGGGATATCTCCTCAAGCGTTTCACTCGTTAATGACAATGTTGACGGTTCCTACATGGTGAGTTGTTAGCATGAAAGGTTACTAATTTCATAATAACAAAGAAGTATGAAGGTCGTGGGGACAGGAAAGAGAAATTAAGGAGTGTCTAATTATCGAAAGTGGTCGGGCAGGCTTCAAAATAGCATTACAAGGTATAACCATTAGAGGTGAGGGCCTGAGGGTCAAATTATATGTCTCATAACATTTTGAGTGAAAAACACATAATACAGAAGAGGGAATGGTGGGACAATCCATAGGTAAATTTGTATATCGCGGAAGTTCGGGTAATGTTTGCAGGACACATAACAATGAAAGTGAAAACATGAGTGCGCCTATTCGAGAACCCACAATCGAAAAAGTGGCTCAAGTATGGAATAGGGAAATGACTGGGCAGGTTCATTTTCGCTAATATATTGAAACTTGTAATATATATCCCATTACATGGCAAGATCTTTTCTTCATGTCTCTGGGCAAAAAAGAGAAAATAAGAGAAAATAAATTCATTTAAATTCGAGGAGTCGAGCTTCATTTAAATTCCATTGTCTTGTCGAGCCTTTTTCTTTTTAATGACGTTCTGTACGGTTGTTGCATGATGAACTATTAGCATTAAACCTTGGTCGTTGCATACTTTGAAAGAAATGTGAAGGTGGCGGGCACAGTAAACAGTGACTAAGAATTGGAGATTTCGTGAACCCACCAACCCGAGGATCCGAGAAAGAGATTCCATGAAATGGGAAAGTATGGAAAGTGGTCGGATGGGCTTAAGAATTAGGTTGACAATGGTTCCCTAGGAGACGTGACTTTCCAAGGGTCAAATTGTATGTCTCAGAACTTGAGTGAAAAATGTGTACTACGGAAGAGGGGATGATATGGGAGTCCAACAATCAATTTGTATATGGAAGAAGTGTGGGAGATCGCCTTGAGCCTTTTTCTCATTAATGACATGTTTAAGGTTCATGCATGACGAAGTGTTAACATTAAATCTTTCCAATTGCATATCCAGAGCGAAGTAGGAAGGTGGCAGGGACATGGAACAACAATTAAGGAATAGATAATTATCGAAAGTGGTTGGTGGCGCTTCAAAATAGGGATACACGATACAACCAACGGAGGTGAGGGCGCGAGGGTCAAATTGTATCTCTCGGGAGTGTTGACTGCAGAACATGTAACACAGAAGAGGGCATGATGGTGCATTCCTATGGACAAATTATATATCATGAAATTCTGGGTATTGTTTGCTATTCGTGAAACATTGGAAACACAATCTTGAGCTCGCCAGTCCGAGAACTCGTAATAGAAAAGGAACACGGAAACAGTAGGCCAGACTTGATACATTGTAAATGTACCACGTCATGAAGATACATCCAATTTGTGGCTAAGTATTGAAAGGAACGACGGATGGTCAGGATCATGACGGGGCATTCCAGTGGACAAATTGTATATCACGGAACTTTGTTTGCAAGTCGTGAAGATTCGAAACACAATTTATATCCCATCAATCCAGGAACCCACAATCGAAAAAGTGTCTAATTATGGAATAGGGAAACAGTGGACTGGACGTATTTTCGCTAATATATTGAAATTTGTAATATCTTTCCCATTACCTGGCAAGATATTCTCTGCATGTTTCTGGACAAGTTGTGTAGGTATAGTTAGTCCTCGAGAATTTTTCTTATTAATGACGATCTTTACGGTTGTTGCATGATGGCATATTATCATTAAACCTTTGTTGTTGAATATTTGGAAAGAAGTACGAGGATGGCCGACACAGGAAACAGTGACTAGGAATTGGAGATTCTGTGAACCCGCCAACCCGAGGATCCAAAATAGGGTGACAAGGTCTCCCCAGAAGATGTGAGGCCTCAACGGTCAAATTGTATCGCTCAGAACATTTGAATGCATAATGTGTAACATGGAAGAGGGGATGATGTTGGAGTCCGATAGTCAATTTTTATATGGGGGAGGTCCGGGTGTTATTTGCAGGTCACAAAACAATGGAAGTTAATTTAGAGGATGAAATAATTAATGTACATTGGGAAGGGCACGATTGTGGCGGGGATGGAAGAGAGCCATAAATGGTTTGAAACTTTTTATGGATCTGGGTAACGTGAAGCTTGCGATTTGGAGGAGCCCATGGTGGAATTGTAGATTAGGAAATTTTTTGGGTGAAATATGTATATCATGGAAAATGTGGAAAAATTTGGCTAAGTATAGAAAGGAATGACGGTCATTCTGAGTACTGTAAATGGTGGTTTAATGCGGGTTAATGGGAGATGTCCTCGAGGTTTTTTTTATTGTTAATGCCAATTGTTTCGTACTAGTGTGTTCAATTGTCACTAGTAAGATCATAATTAATGTGCATTGGGAATGGCACGGAGTTAGTGGGGATGGAAGGCAACGACATATGCTTTGAAACATTTGTGAACCCTGGTAGAGTGAAGCTTGTGATTTCGAGGAGTTTGCGGTGGAATTGTAGATCACAAAATTTTTTAGTGCAAGATGTATATCATGGAACAAGAATCAATAGAGTTCAAAAGCGCCAACCCGACAACCAGAGCCATAAAATTGGCTAAGTATGGAAAGGAACAATGGTCGGTCGGATTCATCATGTGAGGATATATATGGAGATGAAGATCGGTCAGCCAACCAACCCTAGAACCCACGATCATAGAAAGGCGACTAAGTATATAACCAAAAAGTGATAATAGACGGGAAGAAGAAAAGGGAAAAAGGAATAAGTATCTCATAGAACAACATCTATTGTTCATTTATCAATGCCAATCTTTTCGAACCCCTGGTGAGTTCTCACTAGTAAAAGCATAAATTGCAGATCACAAAAGTTTTTTGGGTGCAAGATGTATATGATGAAACATGGGACATAAGTGTTGGATACTGCAAACTTGGGACCTGATGGTCATATAATTTGCTAAGTATTGAAAGGGACCGCAATCATTCGGGCCCATGGTGTGAATATATAGATAAATATGAGAATCTTCCAATCCGTGAATCTGGGAGGTCGTGATCATAGAAATGCGACTAAATATAGAACCACAAAGGGATAATAGAGGGGGAGAAAACAAGGAAAATTTAAAGAGAAAGTGTTTATATTTATTCCAATAGTATTAATATTGATATATATTAATAGATTATTTTTGGTCCAAACGTAAAGCATCTTCCAATTTGCAGGGTGTTGTTCGATTCACAAATTTCATTGAAACACACACACACACACATATGACACAACATTTTTTATATGCACGGATATTATCAAATAGAAGAAGCTGTAATATATGCAAAATATCGAACAGGAACATGACGTCAACACCTGAGTTGCCTTGTTGAAATAGAGTCCTTAATTCATTCTATTTACGGGACCCCGAAGAATGAAAGCAGGACAGGTCCTCCCATTTCTTTATTTAAGTATAGGGTGGGTGCCACATAAGTATGTCCTATGAAAAATTATTCTTCCATGTAAAATGTAAGGAGCGAACAGAGTAGCCTTTATTTAAATCAAAGTGTTGGGATGCAGAAAGAAAATCTTGTCATCCATGTTTAACGACACACAAATAAAAAGTACAAAATAAAATAAAAAACAATACCAAAGATTGGAAAACACAATACAAAAACCTCAAATATTCTATATTTAGATAAATTGGGTTACAAAATACAACTAATATTATTTTCTGTAATGACTGCGATNATGTACAATAATGAAGCCTGTGGACAGCCTTTTATAGATTTCAACTTGATCATCAAATTCTTGCTTCGTAAAAAAAAACGAGTTGAATATCAATTTCAGGTCTTAGACTTCATTGGTGTTTCCAGCTAGATCTATCCCATCTTTTTGAATAGCTTGTCTCTTCTAGATTTGGCCTTCCTGCATTGGTTGGTTATTCAACATTCCATACTTTGCTAAGTGTTAATTTCCCTCTATCATTGAAAACTTGGGTTTTAAGGTGCCTTCGTTGTAATGTTCTTGGTCATCAACATCTGAGACAACTTAGATATTTGATTCAGGCCCAATTCAAAGACGAGGGAGTGGTTTTATGTGACGTCATATTTGGGGGAAACAAATCATGTTAGACAACAAAAGATGAGAGGAAAAAAAATCAAATATGCTGTGACTGTTATTCTCCCTATATTCAATCATTTGTTTGGTTGAAAAGCCTGCTTGAATATTTGTATGTTGAATTTATTTGCTTTATTGTTATAAATTGGAAGGGACGTCCAAGTCACCTACAAAATGTTCCTTTGTTGAAGTACATAGCTTCTTCTAGCAACACAGATCTGGCAAGTGTATCAAATGTTGCAGATCACATCAGAATATATCTTTCATCATAGGGGTGGAAGACATCGTGGCACACAAAATGGTATGGAATATTGGTAAGTGACACCAAATATTACTCCATGCCTGAATACACTCAGAAGGAAATTATAAAATTGGATACTCGTGAACGTGAGAAACTGTAAGCATGTTTGAATCAACATTCTAAAATTACAGAACAATTTATGCCAAAGTTGCAATAGACTTGATAGACAACCAATTTCTATGTCAAATATTTTTGAGAGACCTCTGGATGTAGTAATAGACTTAACATACAATAAACTTCCGATCACTACTGATACTAATGTGAAGTGTAAGAAGTCATGATCCCAGGCTCCAGGTAGTTTCACCTTCAGGAATCCACATTGGCGGTGACCACATGCTCCAGATAGCTTCGGCTTCGGACATTGACACTGGCGGTGGCAATGCAAACAGTGTTATTGACTGCAGTGCGGAAATGCAGTAAACAAGCAGGGTTTTCATTGTCAAATCACTTAGACTGCCGGATTGTCAGACTTGCAAAGAACATCGACTTTAGTGTTGCTTTGTCACGACAACTACAATGTTGCTTTGAGCCGAGAAATCTTTGGACGTTGGGTGTCCTATGCGATAATGACCTTGACATTAGGTACATGTTAGACATATATTATCTGACATTGCAATGTTAATGAAATTGTCATATTTGACGATGACTCGATTGCATTATCACAGACAATATTAATTGTGTGATTAAATAACATCCTTGAAGGACGTGAATCCCAAACAATGCCTAAAAAATTTTGAACAGTCGTGTGTTAAAAAAATACATTGTTCTATATTTTAAGAAATATTAAATTGTATTTTCTATGTCTAACATTAGGTTTCACACATAAGCCTTTTTAAGTTAACCAAAATTAATATACATTCAACTCAGATTCCCCAAAGTGATCAAATTCGCTATAGCTAGAGCTAGTTTATTTCCATCATGTTGGTTGGGATAGAAGGATCCACCACTAGGACAAAGAAAGAAGGTAGCAATAAAATAAGTTGTGAAAATGAAAGCTAGTGATGGAAACTCTCTATGACCAGGAATGCACTTACTTCAAGCATCGAGCAATTTTTTTTATTTTTTATTTTTCAAATATTGGATCCACTGCAACAAAAGAAATGCATTTTCCTTATTCAAAGAAAGGAAAACAACAGGAAGATTGATATTAGGTGGAAACAACTCTGGAATGCACCACTACATTAAGGTCTCTTCTAAAGAATGAAATAAAATGATTACATGAAGGTGGTAGTAAATGGTGATTTTCAGAAACCAAATCATTACCTGAACACGCCAAACTTCTTGCAGAAGATGGTAGTATAAATTAATCTTCAAAAAGTGTTGCGAAGTCCATAATCCATAATTCCTTCCCACTAAATTTTTCCAGTTACATGTCAATGCAGGCATTAGAAAATTTTGAGAGCGTCGTTCCTTGGTTAAATACCGACCTTCAAGTAGGAGGATAATATTTGTGCAAAGAGGGGCAAGCTCATCGACCCAGATGAAATCATATGCACAAGAATAGTGAAAACAATGTGCAATAGCGATATAAAATTGATTGTATGTGGATTTTGTTACTGCATCCAGAGGACGGTGAACAAACTTTGATAAATAATATGAATTTCTGTCAAGTCTGTTACCACACCCAGAAGTAGCTCAACAAACTTTGAAATAGAAACTTCTGTAATTTTAGGATGTTGATTCAACCACCCATACAGTTTCTCATACTCGCAACGATCCAAATTTATAATTTCCTTCTAAGTATATTTGTGAATGGAGTAATATTTGGTGTCATTTCCAAATATTCCAGACCATTTTGCAAGCCACGATATGTGCGACTCCTTTGACAAAAGATAAATTCTTGCGTGGTCTGCATAATTTGATACACTTTCCAAATCTGTGTTGTTGGAAGAAGCTATATACTTCAACGAAGGAGCATTTTGCAGGTGACCTGAAAGTCCCTTCCAACTTTGAGTAACAAAACAAAGAATTTCAACACACAAATCTTCAGGAAGGCCTTTCAACCAACCAAAGCATCGAATACAGGGAGAACACCAATCACAAGATACTTGATTTTTTTTGTGTGTCTGAGTTTCTGTTGGCTAACTGAGCTTTTTTTCACTCAAAGATGACATCACATAAAAATATTCCCTCGTCTTTCAATTGGGCCTGAATAGAATATCTAAGTTGTCTCACATGTCCATGACTAGGAACATTACAATGAAGGCACCTTAAATACCAAGTATTCGATGATAGAGAGAAATGGGAATAAGTATTTGAAATGAACATTGGAGGATGATAGTATAATCTTTCGTAAATCTTGGTTTAATTCATTTTAATGGAAGATGCACTCGATCTTTTCACTTATTAATGCCAAACTTTTCGAATATGTGTGTTGAATAGTCACTAATAACACGAGTTACCATTCCCATATGCAAGCAGATTCTCAAATATGACAACCTGTAATATATGCACAGTATTAAAGAGGGACATGACGTCAAGACCTATGTGGATGACACATTTGTGGATGGTAGCATGGTATTTCAGTATCACACTGTTACTATGATGATGCCTTTAAAAAAGTAAAATAACCAACACTTTTTGAAAATTCAAAATAGACGCAAAAAACATTATCAGATCCCATAATATTGTTGGACAACTGAGAGGGGGGGAGGTGAATCAATTGTAACCTTGCTTAAACAATTATTCTTATTTTAAACTCTTTACAGAGAACTCAATGATAGTCACAATAATGCAGGGAAGTAATCAATAGTACATTCAACATCATTCACACATATGAGATACACAGAGACAAATATTTCATGTGGAAACCATAAAGGGTAAAAACCTCTTCTTCTTTATATGATAAGTAATCTTTACATTATTTACATTATCATACATATGGGCTCCAACTCATTGTGAGGCTACAACCTTCATTTTTCAAGCTGCAACTTGTTGAGATCACCAACTCTCTGTTTTCTCTAGTACCCACTAGAAGGAAGCACCAACTCCCTGGTTTCTCTAGCACCAACTAGAATGAAGCACCAACTCCCTGGTTTCTCTAGAACCAACTAGAAGGAAGCACCAACTCCCTGGTTTCTCTAGCACCAACTAGAAGGAAGCTACAACTCCCTGTGTTCAAGCACCCACTTGATCCTCTAAGGACACCAATCCTCCCTAGCACCTCCCTACCACCCTGTTTTATGAATATGAATTGTTGAAACTTATTACAGTGATTTAGTGTTCAACAACAGCTTACCAATATCATCACTGTTCTGCAAGATTTCGTTTCTTTGTCTTCCTCACTGTCTTCCTGCATGCATCCATTGCATTTTTTTTTTGTTCTGCTACCTTTTGTGCTCTGTACGCCATTCCCATTTCATGCACCTTTTGTATTTTGTCCCTTTCAGCTACTGCACTACACCTCATTCCTCACACATGCATCACTCCACTCCGAAACAACACATCTCTCTTCTTTTTCTCCACATTCTTATACTCCCTATGCATCTTGTGCATCCTCTGTCTGCAATGGTTCTGTGTCCTCTGCATGTCGAGTGCTCTGCCTCTTCATCATGAAAACTCTTCAGCTTCTTTATTTTGTTAAGCCCATATGTCCATCATCACTGGGTGTCATGATCAAATTCCTTCACATCACAGGCAATTGAGATTATTCATCTTTTGTTCCATATGACCTCAACCTCACTGTCGTAGTTAACGGCTTCAACGCTCTTCCAATTGTCAATAGCCTCCATGAACAATATTTTCTCCTACTGGAAGATGTCTTGTGACCCTTCAGTTCCTCTAGAAATCACACAGAAGTCTCTTTGAGTCCTCTGGCAGAAACCATCAGTGGTTTCTAGCAGTTACACTAAGAAGTGCTACAGTAGCCCTCCGATCTTCTTCAGTTTTATCTGCATCATTGGATTAGCTTCTCTAAATCTTGCGTTCATTTCGGCATTCCGTTCTTCGGCATTTTGGGATCACTGCAGTGGATTATTTTAGTACTCTCCATTTCCTGACCCCCGAAACTCTGAAAAGGAGCTTGTCTTCACTCACATTTTGCGACTTCAGGTTTTGCGATTTTGGGAATCCTGTGATGAAGAGTCTTCATTTTTTACTCCTCCTACTCTTGGTATCTGAAACTCCAGTATGGAGTCTTTATCATTTCACAACTTCAGGTTTCCCAATTTCGGGACTCCTATGATGCAGTGTCCTAACTCTTGACTTCTCAACCTCCCGGTATCCGATACTCCAATATGGATTCATATCAACGGTCCACGATTTCCTTGATCCAACGTCTTAGATCATTTCTCCATTTTCCATTTCGAAATTTTGGGACTCCTGTTCATGAAGGATCCTTGTCATCTCCATCTCCCGGTAACCAAAATCCCGATATCCAACACTCCAAGTGATGTGCCTTTTTCAGGTTTTTCGGATTTCGCATTTCGGCACTTCGGGACTCTTGATGACGATATTCCATGACATATCTATCTCCCAGTATCCAAAACTATGGTAGCCAAAACTTCGAGGGATGTGCCTATTTCACGATTTTCGGGGTTTCACATTTCGCGACTTCCAGACTCCTATGTTGGAGAGTCTCGACTCTTGACTTCTCCATCTCTCGGTAACCGAAACTCCGGTAGTCGAAACTTCGAGTGATACACCTATTTCACGATTTCGGGGTTTCGCATTTCGCGACTTCGGGACTCCTGTGTTGGAGAGTCTCGACTCTTGACTTCTCCATCTCCCGGTAACTGAAACTCCAAAATGGAGTCTTTGTTGGGGTGCATGTTTCAGGATTTCAGGGTTTCGCATTTCGCGACTTCGCGAGTTGAAAGGTTGGAGCATTTCATTCCTTTGACTTTTCAGTCAGCGAAAGCATGATCTTTTGCCACGTCTTCTTCTTGGATCGACGGTCCAGATTTGTCCTTGATCCAATGGTTCAGGTTATATTATAATTTTTCATTTCGCGACTTCAGGACTCTTGTAGTGGGAGTTCTTGACATCTCCAACTCCCGGTATCCGAAATCCCGGTAGTCGAAACTCCGAAATGGAGTTTGACCAACACTTTGATCTTGCCATTCAATCATCGTTGCGCTGCTGGTCTTCCTTGCCTGCTTGTTTTCCATCAAATGAACAAGCACACCTTCGCACCGTGTTTGACTCTGCGCTAATTCCTCCTTAGCTTACTTTGTCCCTATTTTCCATCGATGCATACTCTGATCTTGCCATCAATGACAAGAATACTCTGCCTGTTAAAACATGCAAAGAATCTCCCCCTTTGGCATTGATGGCAACAAAGGCACCCAGACCTGTTCTTTTCTCCCCCTTTGACATCAATGTCAAAGAAAACACGCTCCCCCTAAGTTGTTGCAGTATTTTTAGGAGGTATCAGATATGCAATCAATACAAGACTCCCTCTAATAGGATGGATTCTCTTAGGTGTGAAACGGGATGACACCCAACTTATGTCGGAGATATTCAAAAGGGGTCTTAGCTAGGGGTTTAGTAAAGATATCTGCTATTTTTTCTGTGGTTGGAATGTACTAAACCTGAACAACCTGATTGGTGACTTGCTCTCTCAGAAAATGGTATTTTATGGGAATATGCTTGGTTTTGGAGTGGAATATAGGATTCTTAGACACACTGATGGCACTAGTGTTATCACAATGAATTGGGATCGGTGCAGTGTATTTTACCTCCAAGTCTGCAAGTGTCTGAATCATTCATAATACCTGAGTGAAACAAGTGGCAGCACCAATGTACTCTGCCTCTGTGGTTGATAAAGAAATGGAACCTTTCTTTTTACTAATCCATGCTACTAATGAGTCACCCAAGAAGAATTCTCCTCCACTGGTTCTTTTTCTCTCATCAACACAGTTTGCCCAATCTACATCTGAATAAGCAATTAACTGAAAATTCTGATTTTTGGGATACCACAGACCATAAGTCATTGTTTCTTTCAAATACCTGAATATCCTTTTGACAGCTAGTAAATGACTCTGTTTAGGGGCAGACTGATATCTTCCTACCATTCCTATAGCATGCATTATGTCTGGGCGAGATGTTGTGATGTACAATAGGCTGCCTATCATTGACCTATATGAACTTTGACCAACATTAGGTGAGTCATCATCCTTGCTTAATTTTCATCCAGTTACCATAGGTGTGCTTACAGGTTTAGAATCTTCCATTTGAAACCTTTTCAACATTTCTCTTAGATATTTTTCTTGAGAAATGAACATCCCTTCAGACCTCTCAGTAATTTGCAGGCCAAGAAAAAATGACAGTTCACCTATCATAGACATTTCAAACTCAGATTCCATGGCAGTAGCAAACCATTTTACCAATGAATCCTTATTACATCCGAAGATGATGTCATCTACATAGACCAACACAATGAGAAAATCATCACCCTTTGTTTTGATATATAGGTTGTTGTCAACTGTTCCTCTCTTTAACCATTTGTTTTTGAGATACGTATCCAGTCTGTGATACCAGGCACGAGGAGCTTGTTTTAATCCATATAAATATTTCTTCAGCTTGCATACTAAGTCAGGGTTATCAGACAGTTCGAAACCCTCTGGTTGTTTCATATAGACTTCTTCATTTAAATCTCCATTGAGAAAAGATGACTTGACATCCATTTGATATACTTTAAACCTTTTATGACAAGCATAGGCAAGAAATATTATGATAGCTTCTAATCTTTCTACGGGCGCAAATGTTTCATCAAAATCCAGTCCTTCTATCTGAGCATATCCTTTACAAACTAACCTTGTTTTGTTCCTGACAACTTGTCCTTGCTCATTCAACTTATTCTTAAAGATCCATTTGGAGCCAATGACATTTTTATCTTTAGGTCTATGAACCATCTCCCACGTATTGTTTTTCTCAATCTGATCAAGTTCATCATTCATTTATTTAACCCAATGGTCATATTTGTTGGCTTCATTAAAATTCTTGGGTTCCAGCATGGATATGAAGGCTATATGAGACTGTTCAATGTTTTTGATTAGCTTTCTCCTGGTTTGTACACCTTTGTCTTTTTCTCCAATTATCTGACTTGCAGGAAGATTCTTTTGAATGATTCTGGAGGAGGAATTTGAAGTTGACTACTGATTTGAGTCTGTATGAGTGTCTGAGTCTTCATCTGATTCAGAGTCTTCGTTTTCTGATTCTTGGATCTGTTCATCTTCAGCTTTAACTATGTCTTCTGTAGAAGACTCATTATTGTGCATCTCTCTTGCTGAGATTCCTTCATCAACTTTTACATCAATACAATCAACCATTTTATGCAGCCTCTTATTATAGCATTTATATCCTTTACTATTTGTAGCATACCCTAAGAATATACCTTCATCAGCCCTGTCATCATATTTACTGAGGTTCTCATCATTATTCTTTATGTAGCATTTACTCCCAAAGACTTTGAAGTGTTTGATTGAAGCAGGTCTCCCAAACCACAGTTCATAAGGTGTCTTGTCACCTTGTGGTCTGAGGTGAGCTTTGTTAAGAACATGGATTGTTGTGTGTATCTCTTCTACCCAATAGGTTTGGCCAATGTTCTTCTCATTCATCATTGACCTAGCCATTTCCTGCACTATTCTGTTTTGCCTCTCAACAACTCCATTTTGTTGTGGATTTCTTGGGATTGTGTATTCTCTCTTGATCCCATGCTCATCGTAGAATTCCTTGTAGTCTCTTGACATAAACTCTCCTCCCTGGTCTGATCTTACTACCTTTAACCTCTTGCCTATTTGAGTCTCAGTTAAAGCCTTAAATATTTTAAACTTCTCAAATGCTTCAGCCTTTTCCTTGAGAAAAGAAATCCAAGTAAGTGTTATAACCCTAAATTGCACCACACATGCTTACCTGGCATCAGGCCAACTCATATCCCTTCATTGCCAAAACATCTGTTGAACAACCTCTTTAAAAATCCTCTTGGGTAAAGGTACACGTGCCCTAACCCACTATTGCACGCGTGTGAACGCTGGCAGGCCTACTACAACCCGCGTTTACCTAACAAAACACAAAAATAGGAAATTTGTTGACGGGACAAAAAGCTATGGGTCAGTTAACTGAAACTCCTAGCCATGCATGGCCGAGAGTTCATCCAAAACCCTAGCTCCTTCTAGCCTATAAAAGAAGGGGTAGGGGTACTATTTGGGGGAGGAAAATTATAGCGAAGAAACTCTGCCCATTTGCCAAATCCATTGTCCCAACCCTTTAGCCTTTCCTCAAGCATAAGGAGAATTAACGCAAAGCAGTTGGAGGACAAAAGAAGAGGAGGAGCCCAGGATCATGATCAAGGAGCGGTGGCCGGTCTCGACTTTGATTGTAAGTTGATTAATTTTGAAAATAATAAAAGAATACTTTTCCCATCCCAATGCATGAGTTATCTATGATTTGTTTAATTTATGCCTAATTTCTAACCCTCAAGTAGAAAGTAGCATGCATGCGTAGGGTTTTGTCTTGATTGCAGGATTATCTTTGGAAGGAATAGAGCAAGCAAGCGGGCAAAGCGCAACGGAGGATCTACACCAGACATCAATAAAAAGGTTAGTAGTTCCTTTCCATGCATGTATTTTGAAAGAGGGGTTTAAGTTTTGGGTGGTAGGTTAAAAATTAATTTCTTTACGGTCAAAATATGCATGCAAGTCTGACCCTAGTTTGCTAGTCCATAGGGTATTTTTCCCAACAATAGAAATGGCGACCATACTGGGGAAGATACTCTTTAGGGTTTCCAGATTTAGTTGAGTTTGTGGGTAGTTTAAGAGATTAGATTTTCTATTTCTTTGCTTGTCTTTTTCAGTAAGGCCTGAGCTAGCAGGGAGCCTAGTTCTCCATACCAGTTTTCCCTGACTGTTTCTTGACGAAAATTTTTGGGACACACAGAGGTACACGCAGCCTGCAAAAGGCCTGCACCCGTGTGCCCATGCCCTAACCTTATACAACCAGCGTGTGAACGCTAGCTGTAGAGGTTTCAGTAGCATGTAGGAGTCAGAGAGCTTGAGAGGCGATCCTCCTCTTCCCTGTCAGAATTATACATTCTCAGGGGGCTTTCTGGATCCTGTCTGAGTCTCGCTGGTTCACAGTCTTGTCTCAGTTTGCTTTATTGCGTTCTGTTATTCCTTGCAATTATTTTTCTTTTATGTTAAAAAGAAGCATCAAAGCCTTCAAGAGACCCTGGTTATCAATAACAGAGGCCTCTTCCTGGCATGGGTTGCCTGTGTTATTTTTGTCTTAGAGTTTATACATACACACGGCCTGTACAAGTGTAGCCCGTGGGTACACGCACTCTATTGTAGTTCAACACGCGTTGGCACACGTGTTGTTTCAGTGACAGTAGCGGGCTTGACAGGTTTCTTTTCAATCAGGGTGGGGCAGTCATCCCCTCCTGTGGTGAGAAGTGTTCCTCTCAGGGGTTTGAGTCTAGGGTTGCACAGTCGGTAGGTTAGGGCCTCTTACCCTTAGCCTGTTTTTTCTTAGTTGATATTTGATAGAAAAGATAAAAAAAAAAAGATAAAAAAAATTGTTTTATGGTTTTTAGACAAGC
>ML782276.1:545926-566210 GCA_009831015.1 Picea engelmannii
CATTTAGAGCATAAGTAGCTCGTAGTCGAGCGAAATTCCTTTATGTTTGCTGCATGAAATCTTAGAAAAATTGAAAAGAAAAAGAAGTCTTTCTTTGTGAAAAGTTGTTGATTTTTGCATTTAGTAAAAGTCTTTTGTTTCCAACATTTTTTCATTCATCTTTGCTTTGAGTCTTTAGACATCATCATTTTCACCTTCATATCCCGTGACGTAAAAAAATCCCATAAAAGCAACGCTAATTTAAAATCTATCAGACTTTTTGTTTGTAGGGTTCATACACTAGTTCAGGACTAGGGCCTTGGATTAGGTTGGAGAGGAAACTCTCCAAGGCCACTCAAAACCAAACATTGGAGTCTGTGATAGGGAGTGTAGAAGTCTAGTTTTGTGGAAGTTATCCGGGACCCCCCTCTAACACAGGGGATAAACACGAGGTCGCGTGAGGAAAGGTAGCAGAGATAACCCCTCCAAATCTGGACCAAGCGTAGTGGAGAACACATATCGAGGTTTTTTTTTGGGATTTCGTCGTTTGCATTTTCCATGGGGCTTCGTGGGTCTCGAATCCATTCAAGGTCCTCAGTTGTCTTCCGGACCATTTTCTCTTGATACCCTTGACAATTTTCGGTCTTGATACCCTGCTCATTGTGGTCTACCTGACTATCGACTGTACCCGCCTGGTGACTGTTCGCGTGCTGGCAAACTAGTTGCCAATCTTTTTAGGGACATACACAGGTGACTTCAGGGGTATACCATGGTACCTAGGACAGACATCGAGCCACGCTTTGCAGAGTATACCCGGAGGGTGCTTCCATTTTCGAGTTTCACTTGCACCGGTAAGTTGCTCTAGTGTTGGTTGGTGTAACTGTTCTTCAAAATAGTTAGTGATTGCTTGTCTTATCTCTGAGGGGCTTATTTTTTAGTGTGTGTTACTGTTTGAACGTATAGAATACCTTAGCGTGTCTTGGATATTCTCACACAGTGGAGGATACCAAGCTCCATTGGTCACGAAGGCTTCTGGGCCTGTCGTCGGTTATACTGGAGCCACCCCCACCACCATTGAGGCAGAAGTTAGACCAACAAGGGTCTTTCGAAGCAACCGGGTTACAAACCATTGTGCTCGAACAACTCCCGGAGGAATCAACCACCAATCTTGGCTCGGTTGAAATCCCCACCACTGATACTTGGTCATCGGTCAGTGTACCAATACAATTTTACGAACGCCTTTCAGTGCCTCACACAGCTATGGAAACAAACGCTGTTACTTCCTCTGGGAATTCTTCCATTCCCACCACCATTGCTACCATAGGAGAAGAATCTCCTAACTTATTGTCATCGGTCCGAGCCACTACGGTCTCGGCCGCAACTACATCGCACAGTGGACCGACCCCATCTATCACGGTGGCCACAACTCTCTTCACACCTAGTGCGATGGGCTCTCCGTTCTCATACGGTATGCCTAGTTTAGGCACAAGCCCTGCACTCACTCACTCCACTTTACAGACTTTGGGTCTGGGGGCAGGGAGCTCTAACGCTCCTCTGCAAGGTCAACTTGGGGGAATTCCTGTCCCTTTTAATGCTTTTCCTTACGCTGGAGGTCATATCTCTCCTTCGTCCCCTTCGCTTGGTGGTCTGCATCAGCAGTCCATCGGGCGGCCTGTACACACGAGTTCATTTGGAGCCGGGAGTCAAGGAATACCTGCACAAACTCTGCCGATAGGTTCACCACCGTTTGTTTGGAACAAGACGTTTGGTAACAACACTTTTGCATCCACTGATTTCCCATCTGGGGGCACTCCCATTTTTGGACAGTCTACTCCAGCGCAGGGTACTATTCCTGCGCCAGGGGCACATATAGCAGGACCTTGGAACTCAGGACAAGGATCTGTTCCCTCCTCTGGAATGTCATTCTGGGGTAATTCTTTCCATAGTCAATGGAACCCTGGATAGACTTATATGCCTCTCCTAGCAGGACCGGCATGGGGTAATCCTTCCCAAAGTCCTTCAAACACGATGCATGCCCAACATCCTATGTCATTTATGGGGAATCAGCTAATGATGTCTCCACAGATGCAAAATCTTTACGCTGGTCAGGGCTATGGTTTCTACCAGAATCTAGGCTAGTAGCCAAACTTTTCTTGGCAACCTGGTGCCAGTCAAACTCCAGGACCCTTTTTCCCAGGCTATCAGCAACAACCCAAACTACCATTCCTAGCGGCATTACATTTGCTAGATTTGACAAGGTTGTTAAATGATCCTATTTTTCACGATCCACGTTGGCCTCCTATGCCAACGAAGTTTCCTTCGGACATTCCAAAGTTCGAGGCCAAGCCTAATGAAGATCCAGGTGATCACGTGACTACCTTCCATCTTTGGTGTTCATTTAACTCATTGAAAGATGACTTCGTTCAGTTGTGATTATTTCAACGCACTCTTATCGGGAGTTCCGCGAAATGGTACATCGAGCTTGATCGCTCAAGATGCTCTTCTTTTGGAAAACTAGCGATGGCCTTCCTTAACCATTTCCAGTTACCTGTGATATACGACGCTGGCACAAAGCTGCTTGCCAATTTCGAATAGACGACAATGGACCATATCTCTGATCATATCCGAGAGTGGAGACGTTGAAAGAGTCTAATCAAAGTACCAGTCCCACCAGCATTCCTGCTTGAGTGGTTCCTTAAGTCTTTAGTCCCACAATTATCCAAAGACGTCGCGACTTCAGGAGTTTTCTCCGAAGAAGAAGTCATCATGCGGGCTCAACAGTTTGAGCTCATATATTCTCAGTCTGGTTTATTATACAACATCCTGTCGGATGCACCACGATTGATACTAGATAACATTAGACAGAGAGTTGGACCACATGCCGATGGTATTGTTGGCTCAACACAAACCAAGCCCGCTGAGCAATTGACAAAGCAATTGCAACAGTTATCTATACAACACTCAACGACCATCCAGACTATTACTTTGGCTGCTCCTCCTACCTAAACGTCGGAAGTACATTCCGTGCAGATGACTAACCCAAAGGCCACCCAGCAGCCTAAAGGGAAGAAAAAACAACGAAAGAAGGGTAAGGGGGAGAAAAAACCCACTGATAATGCTGGCGAGGGCACCGCAGAAAAATGAAAGGCGAGGTATCCATGCAACTTGTGTGTGGAGGACCACCCGAGCCATCTGTGTCCTCGACTTGGAGAGACCCAAAATTTTGTCACACAGCAATAGAAAGCCGTGTTGACTAATCCCTTTCAGCATGGGCAAAATTTAACTCAAGCCTCTACAAGTGCCGAAGGGGGAAGCCAAGAAACCTTCCCTCCCCCAAACAATTCCTTAGCCGCGAACGTATATATGGTTAGGGGTGATGCTTTAATAACGACAAGAGCGCACGACTATAGTAAACCAAGCGCCTCTGAGAAGGGTAAAGAAGTTGAGATCCCATCTCTTCCTCTACAGATCGAGAAGACGTTGGGTGAAACAATGACATGCATTCCCAAGGGTGCATTTAAGAAAGCTTCTCACAACCCAAATGCAAGGGCCGCCCAGAATTACTCTGTGGTGGAAGATTTATCACAAACCCCTTGTGCGATGTCCGCTTTGGAAGTCCTCCAAAGCTGCCCTGCTCAGAGGAAAGCCTTGTTGACTTCTTTAGGCTCTACTGAGACTTGTAACCTGGGTACCATCATGTTATATACGACCGACTTAAAACCTCATCTGCCTTACCACGTCGCATTTCAGATAGTAGTGGCTCATCCCACGAAAACTTTTACATGGAATATATTTTGCACGATGGTCGACGAGGGTGCTTCGACTTGCGTTATGTTGTTAGCATGTTGGAAGGCCATTGGCCAGCCTTCTTTGTCTCCATCACCTACTCTCCTCACTTCTTTCGACGGTCTTTCTTTCCGACCACATGGCATCGTTCCTTCTTTCCCTGTGCAGTTAGGAGGGAAGACCGTGTGTGTCGAAGTAGAGGTAGTCGATGCTCCCCTCGACTATAACCTCTTGTTAGGTCAGAGTTGGACTTATGCTATGCAATTTGTGGTTGCTATCATTTTTCGAGTCTTGTTGTTTCCACGCGAGGGTCGGATAGTGACCATCGATCAATTGTCCTTCTCTAGACCTGACCCAGCTCTGGGGGCATCCACAGTCCCCATGATTGATAATCCTCAACCAGGTGTCATTAACATAGGAGTTGGTTTATGCCCATCCTTGATGGGTACCTTCGATTACGCACCTCCTCATGACGATGTCAAGTTTATCTCTAATCACCATAAGGTTGAGTTTTTTCAAGTTTCGTCGTTCCACATGACTTACTTTGAGGATCCTTGGATTCTTCCTTCCCCAGCAGCCATGATGGATGAGACAGGGTACTCCGACATGTCCATGCCCTTGTCGGCCGCTGAAGTAGCATACTCTTTAGTCCAGCAAGCTTCAGCTAACCCTGATCCGACTCCCGCACAAGAATTGGATCCACCTCTAGAGCTTATTTGGGCTCAAGGTTCTCTCGCCAACATCGATTCGTTAGAATTAATCTTGCCTTCTGACGAAGTAGTAATCGAAGCAAAGACTAGTCCGGACAAACCTTGGGAAGATCTTCATCACAGATCGTATTTCCTCCCAAAGTTAAGCCGAATCAAAGCAGGAGAATTCACTGTGACTATGACTGGAGATAGGTCTTGTCATACTAATCCCTTAGCTACACACAATATCTATGTTGAGGTTAATATGGAAACCATTGTTGAACTGATATCTATCAATATCTCCAGAACCCCTGGCGTCATAGACAATGTTTTCGTCGGATCATACAACTCCCCCGAGGAGATGCCAGGCATTGACCCACAAAGTGTCGATCATGAGCTAACTTTGTTGTTTTTCAAGCTTGCTTTGAGATCCAAAAGAAACATCCGACGATACTGCATTTATGCTTTTTGATCTCATCCGGATTAATTGAGAAAAGTAACCATTGTGGAGTCTTCTTTAAGCCCTATTCAGACTCCTTAAAGATGAAAAGATTGTCGAGTGACCTTGTTTCTTCACACTCGTTAAATTGGTCCAGAAGAACGTTCCTTAAATGGGTCTCCTTTTAATCATTTTCAGACCCTTTAAAAATGAAAAGATTGCCGAGCAATCTTGTGACATTTCACGCTCGTTAAACTGAAATTTGAAGTCACGTCTGTCTGGCGGTAGTTTACCCCTTTTTCGGTCCGGATGGTCAACTGCACGAACAAAGGAATGCTCTATTGAATTCTCATTCTTTATAAGAGTATCCTCAGGTATAATTTTATTCCTTTTTCGGGCCTGAGGGACTAAATTTATCAAAAAGAAACCCCCCCCCGGAGTCCATAGTTAAGCTCTTTTCAGACTCCCTAAAATTGAAAAGATCGTCGAGTGACCTTATTCTTTCACACTCGTTAAAATGGTCCAGAAGAAAATTCCTGATGGATTCCATAGTTAAGCTTTTTTCAGACTCCTTAAAAATGAAAAAATGGCCGAGTGATCTTGTCCTTGTCACACTCGTTAAAATGGTTTTGAATTGACATCTAATCGGTGCTAGTTTACCCCTTTTTCGAACCGACTAGACTATTGTCGAAAAGGTACCCCACTAGGGTCTCCCTTTTATGCTTTTTCAGGCTCTCTAAATATGAAAAACCACCAAGCTTCCCTTCTCTGGGCTCGTGAAACTTACATCGAAGGACGTTACCATTGTGTGTTCTATCAACCGCATTTGCATACCTTACCCATCAGCCTTGTAATAGTTTGCTTCTACGTCTTAACACCTTTGGCCACTGGAGGATTTTTTCCAAGTATCATTTCCCAGAACATCAGTCTTGTCCTTGTGCCTCAAGCTTGTATGTTTGTTGTACTCGTTACTCCATTGTAACGTAATATTCCCTTATTCTTTTTCAAAAATTATCAAAAAGAACAAAAAAATAAATATACCCCAAAAAGAGGATGGGAAAAGTATTTTCTTTATTGGCAGCATAATGAGTTGCCCTTGGATAAAGCACATCTGTCTGTTTGATCATCAGACTATGGGATGTAGTACGACCTTAGGAAGCTTTTTCTCACTATATAGAGTTGTGTCCTCCACTGTTTGGTTACTCTTCCAAACATATGGAGAGTTTGCGTTGCCTCCTGCTTCGTAGACTTATGATTAACAGATATGTTGCCTGAGTCTTATCACGTGTCGTGCTATTATCCAAGGGAAGTTTTTCACTGAGCCTGAGTCGGCCCCTCTGCAATATGCCTCTTTTCCGCATACCCGTCCATCCTGAACGTCCAATCAAGTCTTTGTTCGAAATCACTGAATCCTTCAGTCCTATCATCAAGATTATCAAATCCATAACCGACGAGTCGTCGAATACCTCTGGGTAGTGCAGTCGTACACTCATATTACACTCCTACCCAAGTTTAGAAGATTTTGAAGTTGTTGCTCAAGCTTTGAAGTACAGCCATCAGGCTGAATTAGCTTCTGGGAGATGGATACTTTATATGTATATCTTTCTGATTTCGAGATGTAGCTCCGCTGTGTATTATTCGTGGCTACTCTTCATAGTTATTTGACATGGATCTACAGTGTATTTGATTGGTATCCATGGTTCTATTTTATCCCGAGCATGGGTATGCCTGCCTCGGTGAGACATTTTTATTTTGCAGAAGGCACCTCCTGATTCCTGATTCTTGGGCTCACTCATTCAGCATATCAGTACAGATTGGTAAAAGATTGGTAATGTATTTCGGCCATAAGATGCTCTTCTGACCTCACACATTAGGGGGAATCTGTTATAACCCTAGATTGCACCACACATTCTTACCTGGCATCAGGCTAACTCATATCCCTTCATTGCCAAAACATCTGTTGAACAACCTCTTTAAAAATCCTCTTGGGTAAAGGTACATGCGCCCTAACCCACTACTGCACGCGTGTGAACGCTGGCAGGCCTACTACAGCCCGTGTTTACCTAACAAAACACAAAATAGGAAATTTTATGATGGGACAAAAAGCTATGGGTCAGTTAACTGAAACTTCCGGCCATGCATGGTTGAGAGTTCGTCCAAAACCCTAGCTCCTTCTAGCCTATAAAAGAAGGGGTAGGGGTACTATTTGGGGGAGGAAAATTATAGCGAAGAAACTCTTCCCATTTTCCAAATACATTGTCCCAACCCTTTAGCCTTTCCTCAAGCATAAGGAGAATTAACGCAAAGCAGTTGGAGGACAAAAGAAGAGGAGGAGCCCAGGATCAGGATCAAGGAGCGATGGTCGGTCTCAACTTTGATTGTAAGTTGATTCATTTTGAAAATAATAAAAGAATACTTTTTCCATCCCAATGCATGAGTTATCTATGATTTGTTTAATTTATGCTTAATTTCTAACCCTCAAGTAGAAAAGTAGCATGCATGCGTAGGGTTTTGTCTTGATTGCAGGATTATCCTTGGAAGGAACAGAGCAAGAAAGCGGGCAAAGCGCAACGGAGGATCTACACCAAACATCAGTAAAAAGGTTAGTAGTTCCTTTCCATGCATGTATTTTGAAAGAGGGGTTTAAGTTTTGGGTGGTAGGTTAAAAAGTAATTTCTTTACGGTCAAAATCTGCATGCAAGTTTGACCCTAGTTTGCTAGTCCGTAGGGTATTTTTCCCAACAACAGTAAGTCTAGAGTAATCATCGATAATCAGCATAAAGTAATTTTCTTTCCTTGTTCCTTCCTGTCTTGATGGTCCACAAAAATCCATATGAACTAGTTGGAGTGGTTTCTCTATTGAAGTAAAGCTCTTGGACTTAAACTATGTCCTGTTTTTCTTCCCTACTTGATAAGGTTTACACATTGAATCTTGGGGCTTTGATATTCTCAGAAGATCCTTTACTACCTCGAGTTTTTTGAGTTTGATTAAGTGGTCAAAGTTTAGATGTCCAAGTCTCATATGCCATAACCATCTTTCATCATGTCTGCTCATATGACATTCTTCTCTATTTTCTTTCAGCACATATACATTATTTTATGTCCTTATGCCTTTGGCCACCACTTATTCTGAGGTTACAGTTTTTATCTTGCAGTCCTTGGACGTGAACACCATTTAACATCCTTTGTCACTCATTTGACTTACATTGAGAAGATTATGTTTCATCCCATCTACAAGTAGAACATCTTGGGATTTTCCTTTTCCATTACTTAAGCTCACCATCCCTTTGCCCTTTATTTTCCCTAGAGCATCATTTCCAAAGGTTACATTTCCTGATTTGCTTTCACTTAGAGATAGAAACTTGCCTTTGTCTCTTCTCATGTGTTTGGAGCATCCAATATCTATATACCAAGGGTTTGTTTTTCTTTGAGCGGACAATACTAATCTACACTTGTCACTTTCCTTCTTCTTCCAAAACTTGACATTTTCAGCAGGGGATTTCGAATCTGGTTCATAGTTCCTTAACCGACAGTCAATAGATTTATGTCCAAAGTTATGACAGGTGTAGCATTCAATCTCATTATTCAATAGGTCAAACTTATTGTTGCAGTGTTGTCTACTAATTGACTGTTGATTATTTCTTGGCCTCCTTAGTTGCATGTGTCTAGACTTAATTTGGTAATTTGCAGTCTGTGAAGGATTGTTACTTGGTTGTATCATTCTTTGTTGTGGGAAGTATTTATTCCTTTGAAATCTTAATTTTTCATGTCTAATTCTTAAGGAACAATTTACAGCTTTGTGACCAAAGTTAGAATAGTAGAAACAATAGCCATGGAAAAATTCTTTGTACCTTGGAAATGGTTGTCTTCTTTGTGCAAATCGATTTCTTCCATGTTGATGACGTCTTTTAGTAGTGAGCGCATTATTTCTTTGTTCTACAGATTCAGTTCTGGCGTCTTTTTCCTTACTCGTCCTAGGCGGCTGATCGTCTTTCTTTGTTTATGTAGGTTCATTGTTGTTATTGGTTATACATTTGACAAACTTGATGGGTTCTTCGTTTCTTGGCTTGTCACTACTTGATCCCTCTTCATAACCCAAACCAGTTTTTAGCTTTGGATTCCTTTGCTGATTCAAAATGGTGGTTAATCCTTCTGAGGCTTTGATACTTGACAGATTCTGATTATACAAGGCTTGAAACTTCTCCATCTCTTTCCTAGTTTTCACTACTTCTTGTTCTAATGCTTCACATCTTGCCTTCTTTTCTAATAACTGTCTTTTCAGAATGTCTTCGATTTTCTTTGCCTCTTCTAATTCTAATTTTAGTAGGACAAAGTCTTCATCAGGTTCTTTACTGTCTTTCTCGAACTGTATCAACAATTTTCTTTGCTTTTTGTTCTTGATTCTTAGTCTGTCAATCTCTTCCAATGCACTGATCAATTCTCCTTCCATGCCAACCACAACTTCTTCTTCATTAACATCACTCTCTGTGTTTTTATTATCATAATCCTCTTTGGCCATAAGTATAAAGTCATTTAGTTTATCTTCAATAGATGAGTCATTGTCTTCATCATCTGAAGGATCATCATCATTGTTTACACATAGACTTTTCTTCTTAAAGTTATTCTCTTTAAAGAAATTTATGTGTTTGTACTTATCCTCATCATCACATGTCTGATCCTTTCCTTTTGTGGGGACATTTATTTGCAAAATGACCTATCCTACCACAGTTGAAACATTTGAAAGGCAGTTTACCTTTGTATTTTCCTGATCCCTTCTTCAATCTCTTCGCAATTTTTTCTTCAATTTCATTGGGCTCAGAATCCTCATTCTTGTCTACCTTAAATGATGCTTCTTTGGAGGTGGGTTTATCTTTAACTATTCTCATTTCATATGCATTCAATGTTCCTAGAAGTTGATCAAACTCCAAGGTTTTTAGATTATTTAGTTCTTCTATAGCAGAGACCTTCGGATTGAACCTATCTGGGAGAGATCTCAAGATTTTATGAATTAAAGAAGGTTCCTCAATTGTTTCACCAAGTCCTTTCATTGCATTTACCATTTCTTCTATTCTCAGAAAGTATTTTCCAACAGTTTCATCTTCCTTCATCTTTAGTTGTTCAAACTGTATTATGTAGGTTTGAAGCTTGGCGTCCTTTACCTTCTCATTACCTTCATAACTGCTAATGAGTTTGTCCCACATTTCTTTGGCAGTTCCTAGGTGCATAACTTTTACGAATTCTGCTTTTGCAAGTCCACTCAAGATGGAATTCATAGCCTTAGCGTTGAAGAGAAATTCTAGCTTGTCATCCTTATTAGCTAGTACAACTGGCTTTACATAACCAATATCTACCACATCCTAGACATCTGCACCTAAATCCATTATGTAGGTTCTCATTCTAACTTTCCAGAAGGCAAAGTTTGTTCCATTGAACAGAGGGGCCTTATTGGCTGAATTTCCTTCATGGCTTGACATGTTTAAGCTCTAGGATCTACCCTTAGAAAAAAGGGGTCGGCCCTGATACCAATTATTTGACAACTGAGAGGGGGGGAATGAATCAGTTGTAACCTTGCTTAAACAATTATTATTATTTTAAACTCTTTACAGAGCACTCAATGATAGTCACAATAATGCAGGGAAGTAATTAATAGTACATTCAACATCATTCACACATATGAGATACACAGAGACAAATATTTCCTGAGGAAACCCATATAGGGTAAAAACCTCTTCTTCTTTATATGATAAGTAATCTTTACATTCTTTACATTATCATACATATGAGCTCCAACTCATTGTGAGGCTACAATCTCTGTTTTTCAAGCTGCAACATGTTGAGAGCACCAACTCTCTGTTTTCTCTAGCACCCACTAGAAGGAAGCACCAACTCCTTGGTTTCTCTAGCACCAACTAGAAGGAAGCACCAACTCCCTGGTTTCTTTAGCACGAACTAGAAGGAAGCTACAACTCCCCGTGTTTAAGCACCCACCTGAACCTCTGAGGACACCAGTCCTCCCTAGCACCTCCCTACCACCTTGTTTTATGAATATGAATTGCTTAAACTTATTACAGTGACTTAGTGTTCAACAACATCTTACCAGTCTCATCATTGTTCTGCAAGATTTTGTTGCTCTGTCGTCCTCACTGTCTTCCTGCACGCATCCATTGCATTTTTTTTTGTTCTGCTGCCTTTTGTGCTCTGTAGGTCATTCCCATTTCATCCACCTTTTGTTTTCTGTCCCTTTCAGCTACTGCACTCCACCTCCTTCCTCACAGATGCATCACTCCTCTCCAAAACAACACATCTCTCTTATTTTTCTCCACATTCTTATACTCCATGTGCATCTTGTGCATCCTCTATCTGCAATGGTTCTGTGTCCTCTGCATGTTGAGTGTTGTACCTCTTCATCATGGCAACTCTTCAGCTTCTCTGTTTTTCTAAGCCCGTCTGTCCATCATCACTGGGTGTCATGATCAAATTCCTTCACATCACAAGCAGTTGAGATTCTTCATCTTATGTTCCAGACGACCTCAACCTCATTGTCGCAATTAACGGCTTCAATGCTCTTCTAGCTGTCAATAGCCTCCACGAATAGTCTTTTCTCCTACTGGAAGATGCCTTGTGACCCTTCAGTTCCTCTGGAAATCACACAGAAGTCTCTTTGAGTCCTCTGGCATAAACCATCAGTGGTTTCTAGCAGTTACACTGAGAAGTGCTATAGTAGCCCTTCGATATTCTTCAGTTTCATCTGCACCATTCAATTAGCTTCTCTAAATCTTGTGTTCATTTTGGCATTCCGTTCTTCGGCATTTCAGGATCACCGTGGTGGAGTATTTTAGTACTCTCCATTTCCCGACCCCCAAAACTACGAAAAGGAGCTTGTCTTCACTAACATTTTGCGACTTCGGGTTTCACGATTTCGAGACTCCTATGATGAAGAGTATTCACTCTTGACTCCTCCTACTCCCTGTATCTGAAACTCCAGTCTAGAGTCTTTATCATTTCGCGACTTCGGGTTTCGCGATTTTGGAACTCCTGTGATGCAGTGTCTTAACTCTTGACTTCTCAACCTCCCGGTATCTGATACTCCAATATGGAGTCGGATCAACGGTCCACGATTTCCTCAATCCAACGGCTTAGATCATTTCGCCATTTAGCATTTCGCGATTTCGAGACTCCTGTTGATGAAGGGTCCTTGTCATCTCCATCTCCCGGTAACCGAAATCCCAGTATCCAACACTCCGAGTGATGTGCCTTTTTCGGGTTTTCGGGATTTCGCATTTCGGCACTTCAGGACTCCTGATGACAAGATTATGTGACATCTCTATCTCCTGGTATCCGAAACTTTGATTGATGTGCCTATTTCACGATTTACGGGGTTTCTCATTTTGTGACTTCGGGACTTATGTATTAGAGAGTCTCAACTATTGACTTCTCCATCTCCCGGTAACCAAAACTCTGGTAGCTGAAACTTTGAGCGATGCACCTATTTCCCGATTTTGGGGTTTCGCATTTCGCGACTTCGAGACTCCTGTGTTGGAGAGTCTTGACTCTTGACTTCTCCATCTTCCGGTAACCGAAACTCCAAAATGGAGTCTTTGTTGGGGTGCCTGTTTTGGGATTTTGGGGTTTCACATTTCGCAACTTCGCGAGTTGAAAGGTTGGAGAATTTCATTCCTTTGACTTTTCAGTCAGCGAAAGCACGATCTTTCGCCACGTCTTCTTCTTGGATCTACGGTCCAGATTTGTCCTTGATCCAACAGTTCAGGTTATATTATGATTTCTCATTTTGCGACTTCGGGACTCCTGTAGTGGGATTTCTTGACATCTCCAACTCCCGGTAGTCAAAACTCCGAAATGGAGTTTGACCAACACTTCAGTCTCGCCATTCGATCATCGTTGCACTGTTGGTCTTCCTTTCCTGCTTGTTTTCCATCAAATGAACAAGAACACCTTCGCACTGCGTTCGAATCTGTGCTAATTCCTCCTGAGCTTACTTTGTCCCTATTTTTCCATCGATGCATACTCTAATCTTGCCATCAATGAAAATAATTTTTTGTCTGTTAAAACATGCCTACAAATATTCGCTTGTTAATGCGTTTTAACAGGAGATATCCTCGATCTTTCCACTTATTAAAGCCAATTGTTTTGAACATGTTTAGTGGGTTTTCACTAGTAAAAGAATAATTAATGTGCATTAGGAAGGGCGGAAGGTGGCGGGGATGGAGGGGAGAGAAAAATTCTTTTAAACGTTTCTGAACTCGGGAGTGCGTGAACCCGCGAAACTTGAAGACTCGACTAAGTATGGAAAGGCAGGTCAGATATATGAAGTCATCGTAGGTAGATTTAGGCTTGCGATTTCAAGGAGTCTGGGGTCGAATTGTAGAGCACCGAAGTTTTGGGTGCAAGATGTATACCCCGAACACGGGGCACCATAGTTCGATAGCACCTATCCGCGAACCTGTGTTCATAAAATTGGCTAAGTATGAAAATGAATAGCTATGGTTTAGACTCGTGATGTGAAGATATACATGGAGATGACGATTTTTCCATTTTCCACCCTGAGAACCTATGAGCACAGAAACGTGACAAAGTATACAACTAGAAATGAATAATAGAGGGGAAGAACAAAAGGGAAAAATATGCAAGTTTAGAATAAATTGGCTAAGTATGAACACGAACAATGGTCGTTCAGACTCATGATGTGAATATATAGATGGAGATGACGATTTTTTAGTTCGCCACCTCGGGAACCCGCGACCACAAAAACGTGACAAAGTATAGAACTAGAAATACATAATAGAGGGGAAGAACAAAAGGGAAAAATGGGAAAGTTTAGAAGAGGAAAAAGAAAGGGAGACAATAACTTTATCTCTCACACAACAACACTTAGTCTCATAACTATGAATCCATAGAAAGACATTAACTATGGGAAAACATTCTCAGCGATGAAATATAGTTGGAGCTCAACAAACTCTATTTCAAGTCAAAAGAGATTTTGTTTATATCCATTGCAAAATTTTGCATATTATTTTATCTTAATAGTATTTTTTGGTGACCCAATTATAAAACCATGTTCCAATTTGTGTTTTCCAAGTGGAGATGTGTTTGTGAAGAAACAAGTATGAAGAGGCTTAATTGCAACTGCAGGGCCTCAACTTTGTAAAGTTGAATCAAACAACAATAAGTAGCATCCAGCGAACCAACGAGCAAGCATCAACTATTCAACCAGGAATGTCGGTGAAGAAAAATATTGTCCAAATTTACTGTAGACAAGATTGTATAAAAAAATTGGAGGGATATATTGTAACACGCATGTTAAGCAAACATTTCATGCTGTGAAGCCTGGCAGGTAAACATGCAAGACTGTAAGGACCATGCAAAGGCCTCCCACTGTGAAAACATTTAAGGAAGTTGTAGTTTTGCACGGTTGGAATTCTTCATCCGCAATTGGAACACCTCCATAACACCCACTGACATATAAAAAAGGAAATTGAATTTTCACTTCTCATACGAACATGTTTTGGAAGAGGATTTTGACTCAGGCATCTCCAACATTTAAAATTTTCACTTGCAAACTGGAAATAACAAACAACAAAGAACGAACAGGAACATAAATTTAGCAATGAAACCCACTCGTCAATGCGGAACGACAACAACAATAGCAACAACAATAGGCAAAGAAGAAACCAGTCAACATGCAACAAGCAAGCAGAAACCAGTGAACCAGGAACACCACCAAAGAACAATATCACCCATATTCACTGCAGACAACATTGCAGAAGAAAAAATAAAGGACGAAAATGTATTGCAACAAGACTATCAAGCATTGAAAGAATGCATCCACAAAAAACGAGACCCACCGGTGAATGGAGAAGGATAGAAGCGCAACCCCTGGCCCACAAACTATAACAACATGTCCAACTACAAATGCAGGACCCCAACCTTTCAAAGTTGAAGCAAACAAGAGCAAGCAAAAAGTAACAACTTGGTGAAGAAGCACCAAAAGGCCTAACTGTAGTTGCAGGAACTCAACCCTATAAAGTTGAATCAAACAACAATAAGAAACATCCAGCGAACCAAGGAGAAAGCACCAACCAATAGACCAGGAATGTTGGTGAAGAACAATATTGGACAAATTCACTGCACACAAGATTGTATCAAAAAATTTGGAGGAAAATGTATTGTAACACATCTGTTAACCAAATATTTCAGGTTGTGAGACCTGTCAGGTAAACATTCAAGGCTGTGAGGACCGTCCAAAGGCTTGTCACTGTGCAAGCAATTAAGAAAGTTTCATTTTTCACGGTTGGTATTTTTCAATACTGGGAGTGATCAAAATCCTCTTGCAATCCATCTTTGTATGTGATTACTACAACCAGAGAAGCAGAATTGTAATGTTGTCTTCATCTCGTTCCTGATCGCCAATGTTCGACATAGAACCTACCTCCATCACAGCCATAGTGACATATAGGAAAAGGAAATCGTATTTTCTCTTCACATACAAAGATGTTCTGCAAGAGGATTTCAACTCATTCATCACCAATAGTCAAATTTCTCACTTGCAAACTGCAAATAGGAAAGGAAGCTAAACATGGCATTGAAACCCACCCGTCAATGGGGAATGACAGAAGGCCAGTTCCAATCGCGGTTGCAGAATCCCAAGCATGCAAAATGCAACAAGACCAATAGGAAAACAAGAACAACAACAGGCAAACAAGAAATCAGTGAACAAGCAAGGAGAAAGCATGAACCAATGAACCAACAATGTCGTTGAAGAACAATATTTCCCATATTCACTGCAGAGAACATTGCATATAAAAAAAACCGAAGGAAAATGTATTGTAACAGGCATGTTATGTAAACATTTAAGGTTGTGAGGCCTGTTAGGTAAACATTTAAGTCTTCTAGGACTTCTCTGTAAACATTTAAGAAAGAATGCAGTGTGGCAGGTGTTGGTTGTGGAGCCTGATTATCTTCCTGATTCAGAGGTCCTTGCTTTCAGTCATGTTTATACCCCATGAAGTATTTACACCCCATAAGTATGTACACTCTTCCACATGGGGGAGTGTAGAGGGGGGTACCCCCTCTGCGGGGTCCAGGGGGGCTATCCCCCCGGCTGGGGGGTCTGGGGGCAAGCGGGGCCCCAGCGAGGGTTCGAGGGCGAAGCCCCCAAAGAAAAAATTGCCTTGTAAAAGTATATTGTAATTTCATTGTAAATCTGGACCGTTCATTATAAGGTCGTAGATCTAACGGTAGAGATTATGTTAGGGTTTTTTTCCCTAGAAGGCAACCCTCTTTTATGAGGAAAATGTATTGCGGCTATGGATGATGGTGAATATTTTATTCTAAGAGAGGAGACTGTGAGAGAAAGAAGAGGAAGTTACAGCGGGTTTTGTTGTAGGTTGTATCCCTTCATTTGTTGGATAATAATAAAGCTAGGACCTGGCAATTTCTCTGGTGGACGTAGCCCACACTGGGTGAACCACGTAAATCTGTGTCTCTCTTGTATTGTGTGTCTTTTGTGTTTTGTTTCTGCATTTGTTTTATTTTATTGCTCTGCGGTCATGTTTTTCTAACAGCAGGTCTGTTACCAGGGATGATTTTAGGGGCTAAATTTCGCTTATGGGCTGAGTTTCCATGTTTTTTCCCAAAAAATGATTCGTTGTTCTAAAAATGATTCGCCCAAATTTTATAGGATAAAATTGTTTTACCTTAAAAATTGCCAAAAATTATACAAACTATACAAAATCCTTAGTAATTTGAATATTTTTACAAAAATACCGCCAAACATTTTATAGTTGGCATATGAAGGATTAGTAAGATTCACCAAGGTTTCTACATTTTAAAATAAATTTCCATCCTTAAAATCATCCCTGCCTGTTACGTATACAAAAAAATTTATTATATTATTTTATAACAATAAAAAAAATTAGTATCAATAGTTCGAACAATAGAGGCTATGTAAAAAAAAAAATTATTCAAAGGACAAACTAATATGAAGTCAACTAATAAAAAACTGGTTGTCTATCTTCAAAACTTTAGATATCCAAACATTTCAAGAAAAAAGTAAAAATTCAGAAAGACCTTATATGGTCAAAAACTTTGGATATGCTAACATATAAAACATTGGGAATAGCAAAGCCAGCAATAAGACCTCTAATCTATTATCCAATCAGATCATGACATATATGGTATTTTTTATTATATAAAAATCAATGTTTTTAGTTCCCTAGTTCCAACAATAGATATTATGAAAATATTTTTAGTCAAAGGACAAACTAATATGAAGTCAACAAATTATTGATCTCTGTAGTCCCTCTACGCCTTCGGCAGGGACTAATAACAATACTTGTAATGGGAAGCAAACATAAAATTTAATAATCCAAAGGCTAGGGAAGGAGGTCTCATCCCACATGGAAATCAATAAAAAAACTATGAAGAAATATGGGCTCACTGTACGTGTCAATAAATAAATATAATTTAAAGAGTGGTGCATGTATTAATTTTAGCGAAGTTTTGTAGCTTTTCGTATGTTATAAAATCTTGCTGCACTTATGGAGGTCTTGTATTTTATAGCATAGTTCTATGTTGAGATCAAGAGTATAAATTTGACGGGTACTCTTATCCGTCAAGTAAATTTTTTATAGCAGCTTGCACGCAATTTCAATTTTGAAAATCGACAAATAAGAGGTTCCAACTTCTTTCTATGCCTCAATTCTACATAGATCCAATCAATGTACAAAAACAATGGACCAAACACTAAGTAGTATGCATGCAATGATGCCAAGATAATTACACGGGAAAAGAAAAAAAGTAGTTACGAATGGTTGTTGTAAAAATAATAATAAAAGTTATGGATTGCAAAATTTGAAATAATTATAGTTATTAATATAATGAAATAATAAATATTACTGAATTATTTTGGATTTTTTTTTTAAATAACAACTACTAATGTTTTCTAAAATGAAATAAAATAGAATTTGTGAGAGGCCTACTACACCCATGTTTATTCTTATTATCAAGATCAAGGAAGACATTAAAAACATAGGTATGAAGGTATTTAAATGTGGATTCTCAAAAACCAAATGTAATGAGAAAATAAGTGTGCAATAAAGTGTTTTCTAGATTCAGGCAAAGGAAGACAATTTTCATCACTACAATTGCAATGTATTATTAATGAGCCTTACCTCTCTAGATAGTTGCATGCATGTTCTTTTCAACTTGGAGGATGTGATAATTGTCTAATTTTCAAAGAATCCCCGTGACTTGTAAGTTGTGACCGTCCAATTGTGCAACTGCAGAGCCTATGCTATAATATGTGTAACTTATGCAATGTGTTATGCATGCAACTTGCAAGTTGCAGCCCCTCTCTGCTATAGATTTTGTAACATATACTATGCATGGTCTTTGCTATGAAATTTATAGATTTTGTAACATGTACTATGCATGATCTTTGCTATAAAATTTATAACTTGTGCTATGTATTCTTTACACAAAATCAACATTAAAATTTAGGAAATTGTTATTATATTGTATATTATATAATATATTGTTATTAAATTTTATATATAGAGAGAGGGGGATACAAGCAAATTTTTTATTTTCCCATTAAATTGACAATTTTATAATTCAAATGACTCATATTTAACCACTACTTGAGATACATAAATTTGATAAACATGTTAATATGCAGCTAAATAATATAAATATTTATTATTATTATTTTTTAATAATTTATAATTAAAAAAAATCATTTAGAAGGAGAAAAACAATTTATCATTCATTAAAAACAATTTCTATATAAATTTTCTATGCACAAAAAAATTTCTATTAAAATATTTTTTTCTTTTCCATTTTAATTATACACATTCCCTATTTATATTATACATCGCACTTATAATGAGTTGTAAAATATACCCAACACATTTTATTTTATTTCATTTATATTGAGTTGTATTTATTTATATTATACATGGCACTTATAATTAGTTGTAAAATATACCAAACACATATTGAGTTGTATTTATTTATATTAGTTGTGACATGCATCTTACATATAAATGATCTCATTTATAGTAAATAGATTTATATTAATCACATGTTAAATTAAAAAACAGAAGAGCCTATTTATTGGCTTACTATTTCATTGCAAAGAAAGTAGCAAGTTCATTAATATATTATATAGGAAAAAAATGAGGTTCATATCATTGCATTTGGTAGAGGGTTTTACTATGTATTAGATTGGTCTCATAAGATCGAATGCTAACTCAAGTAATTGGATTATGAATTATGGAATCAAGTCTAGTGAAGTTTTCGGTGATTCCTGAGAAAGGTTTTGAAGACTACTTGTAATGGTGAGGCCAGAGATGTTGTAAATTAGGTCAAAAATCCCCTACTTGTAATGGTGAGGCTTCATCTTTTGTTTGGTCATTTTGTTCACTTTGGGCTTCCCATGATTTAAGATATTTGTATAATCCATAAAAGAAAGGCTCTTTTTTTAAATGTCACATACCCAAGTTAAATTTTACATGGAATGCATTAGATATTAGATGAAGATGCTTAAATTATATTTTTCACTTTTAAGATGATTCATCTAAATTGCTAGTTGACTTTTTTTTTTGGTTTTATTCTATTTTAGTTTTATGTATTTTTGGAATTACGATTGGTTCCCACATTATTTTGTTTATAAGAATTTCATAATTAAAAGAAATTTAATTGAAAAATAAGTAAAAACAATATAATTAATAAAATTTCTTAGAAATTGAAACACACATTTCTAATCTAATGTAGTCCCACATTTATTATGTTTATAAAAAACAACAAATTTAGAATTATTAGTTCATAATTTTTTATGCATTGACAAACATAACAAGCATGAACTCAATCAATACACATTCATTTAAGCAAATCACCATAAATCATAAACCTTCACCATAACTCATTGTGACTATATTTATTTGCTCAATTAGAACTTCAAACTTACATTACACAATCCTCCTTTAAGTTCCTATTATTAAAAAATATCCATTACAATTATTTCAAAACACACACACTGGGGAAAGGACCAAGAAGGAGTTACAAAATATGACTCTTTACCTTCCTTCTTGACATTCTAGATGCCTCTTCACCCTTTCATATGCCGATTAAAAATCAAAAGAGTTATCGAATATTACATTGCCATTTATTAACTTTATGAAGTCAAATTTGTCTTTAGTGTAATCATGAATAGGCACTAGCCTATGGGCATAATTAGTTAAAACAACTTTAGTCTTTTTAGGCTTCTTCATGAACATGTCCAACTCAAGATGAGTGATATTGTTGTAAAAACTTAAATGAAAAAATCATCTTATAAAAATTATGTCATACACTTAGCAACCTAGATGTTACA
>ML782277.1:29339-44003 GCA_009831015.1 Picea engelmannii
ACTTGGTGCAATATTCTGTGGAAAGTTAGAGGGAAACTCTAACTTTATAATTACAAACAATCATGCAAAATTAGTGTATACTATAACAAACATTCAAACAATATATATATATATATATATATATATATATATATATATATATAATTGACAAAATAAAAAAAGATAATGAATATATAGCTAATTACCATGGTACGATATTCATTCGATCTACCATCAATGTGCCCATATTTCCTACAATGTTTTGTAGCTATTACTATTAAAATTCTTACGGGACGTCTGAGGCAACATTTTTTACAAGGGCAATAACATCTACCATCACCCTTTTCACCCGCTTTACTTTTTTCCCCACTTCTATCAACATTCTGCGACATTCTTCCGCACAAAAATACCCTTTTGGAATCGTCGTTGTTATAGCAAGATTGTCTCAACATCTTTAAATCGTCAAATATTTATAGTCCAATTTTAGGTCACTATCATCGCAATTGCGATAAACGTGACCTAAAAATATTTCTTTTTTTACCTATTTATTTTAGGTCATTTTTAACGGTCAATTTTAAGGTTAGGTAAGTCGTCTCTCTTGCGACGGACAAACTACATTCATAGCTCTTGCGACAAATATTGACCATAATAATTTAGTCAAACTACATGCATCGAGATAGCGACGAATACGGGGTGGATTTAGAAAAATTGAACTTTTTCTCTTGCATGTTGCGACAAAAGAGTACTTTCGTCACAAGTGGTCGTCGCAAATTTTTCAATATGTAGAAGTGACCTTCTATGAGCTCTCTTGAGTTATGCGGGAAATTCTTCACCAGTTCCTTGTACAATTCCTTCTCTCCTTCCTCTATATGATAACAAAAGGAAATTACTAAGGCATGGAAGGAGGTGAATGGGTGGCCTCGAGAAATCAGTATGAACCTATTCTTTATATTAGCATGCTTCATGATCTATGAAATGGACTCCATGCAGGGAAACAATGTTGCATACGCTGCAAATTTATATAAATTAGACCTCCTGATGTTTCTCAATGTTTTGAGGTTGGGATCATCTTCAAGAAGATGAGGGAATGTTTGATTTTAAATCATTTAATAAATTCACCCCACTTGAGTAATGTCTCTTTATCAATAACACCCTTAGTATCATCATAGACGGGCCCTGGGGTGTGGATGTCTTCTTGTTCTACAATCCTCCTTGCATATGCCTCTTTAACAAGAGCCTTATCTACGCTTTGTGATATTTTCTGAGTCATGGTTGAATCTCCGGAAAGAAAACATATTTATCATTAGTATTTAAAAGTGCATGTTAAACAATGCCTTGATTTTTTGTTGACTTAATACAAGTAAGAATTTGGAAAAAGTAAAGTCCTTGATTAAATCTGGGCATTTAATTGTGCTTCTAAGGGTTTCGGCAAGAAGATTATTTATGAGTCGTACAGGCATGTATCGATGTTGATAATGTGAACTAAGTCAATGCATCAAGGTTGTATCATCGTCAAAACTATGATATTTTGTCGATGTAGCAAGAAGGATCGTATCGGTGTCAAAACTATGATCTTTTACTGATGTACAAGGTTGTAACAGTGATAACAAAGTGATCTCCATCGATGTAAGAGTTAGCAATGATATTACTGAGATATTCATCAATGCAAAAGTTAGGCTCCATATGACTTCTAGTTTTTCGATTTGCTTGACACCATAATCAAACTAACATTGATCTTCGGTGAAATAAGTTGAGGGTTCAACAAGGAGCTAAAAGGAATGAGATTTGGGTCTCTCTCATTTGAGGGGAATATGGAAACATGAGTTGGATGTGGCCAAATGATTTCTAGGGAACAATTAAAGTGGTAGTGCGTCCTCGAGTGTAAACTAAAAATGATTGAGTGAGGTCTCCTATGGGAAGGTGAACTAAGACTTGGTCGAGGGAAAGAGGGGAATGTTGTTAGATGGCCTCATCATCTAGAGAGAAAAGGGGACAATCAGTCACAAGAAAAGAGAGAAAAATAAGGGGGTTTCTCAACTCGAAAACCCTAGCTACTTGAGAGTGAAGGTTTCGAGGAGGTTTGGGATAATGTTAAGTACCAAAATAGATATGCAAATATACTTCAGAAATAACCAAGAACAAACCAAACCATTCACCAATAATGAACACAAGCAATAGAAAAAACCCTTGAGGTAGGGTAATACCATATATTAATCCTTAGGGAATGATAAAACTCCTCAAGCAATACTTGCTTGTACAATAACAAGATTCTTCACCGTGCTTCAATGCATTGCTTACACTTCTTTATATAACACTATGTATCTCCTAGGAACCTTTTATAGAGCCTTCTCACATTTATTACATCTCACTTAGATAGTGATAATTATTTAATATAGTGGACCTAGTCCACCTTACATTGAATGACTTCCACTAACAATACATAACCATATTCCCATTAGGTTACCTGCCTAGGTACCCCATATTACCTCCCTAGGTATACTACATTCCATTCCCCTTCACATGTTTCGTCCTTGAAACATGAGAAGAAATCATACAATATGATTGGCTAAGCAATGTAGCCAACTGGTACCAAGTACGAACATACATCCATCCTAATGGAAAACAAACATAATGTCCAACTGCTATCTTGCCACCCTAATCTTGATCTGCATCATGTCAGGGTTGCCATGGGATTTTTTCTCTAGCTTGATGTCTTCTAGCAGTGCTAATAGTCCTCCATGCACCTCTTTATCAGTTTCCTTTGTGGTTCCCTATTGGTGCATAAATGTATTGATGTTCACACCCTTGACTTGATGATGTTTTTTTCTCTATATAATGTGGATGGAGATATACAACAATTGTAGGAATCTATTCTCTTTTCTTCAAATCGGAAACACATTGTTCCTTTGATTCAATGACCTTATTATCTTCCTTATTGTATCATTCTTGTGGTTTTGCTTCATCTCCTTCTCTAGAATCTGCCTCTGATTCAACTTCAGACACGGCAATAACTTATTTGCTAGCCTCCATGGGCCCGTCTTTCTTCCTAAGAGACATATCCTGCAATGTGATTTTATTTTTCTTCTACCAAAGTTTTAGAAACTTATTTTGCACATCAATGTTAATTGTACCAATTGATTCCATCCAAGGATATCCAAAAACAATATCCACATCAGCCATATCTATAGCATGAAAATCATAATGCAAGACATATTTTTCCATGGTGATATTCAAATATTTCAAAATTTGAACATTTTCACCCTCAACCTATGTGATTTTGATATTCTTTGCATGAACTTGCAGTCTATTAACCAACTGAACATTGGTAAAATTTTGTTGGCAACTAGGGTTAATAAAAACAATTACATTTTATTTATGAATACAACCATGAACTTGTAATATATATTTTCCACATGAAAATAAACCCTTGGTGATGTTTGTATACTTACACTTTGTATGATACCACTTGTCCAAAAGTAATCTTTCAATTTCTTCCTTAAAAAATGGCATCCTCTCAAAATAGTCAAATGATTGCCACCATATGAGAGCATCATCTTTGAAACCCCAAACTACAAAATATTTCAATTTCTCTTGCCATAATGAATTTTGAGATTGTATAAATTCTTCAATACTAGGGCCATCATCTCTTCCATTAAATAAAATCTTTCCTGGAATAAATCTTCAATAAAAACTAAAGCTTAAAAATAACTTATTGTGCAAATCGTGCAACGTTTTCCGGGAAAAAAAAAACTGAAAAACTATTGAATTTAAAATGTTGATAACTTCACTTCTCGGACTCCATTTCAGTTGATTTTTTTCTTATTGGGTATTTTTCTGAGAGAAATTCAAATGTCCAATTTGTTTTTCCAAATTATGCTCAAAAATTTTCATATCAGAACCTAAAGTGTGTCACCCTCTCTTTTTTTTCCATGAAAAAATTTGCAAAAAGAGTCAAAAATTTATTCCCTTCTTTGGCCAAGGAAAGTGTTCTGATACCAATTGTTAAGTATCAAAAAAATCTGCAAATATACTTCATAAATAACCAATAATAAACCAAACCATTCACAAATAATGAACACAATAAATAGAAAAAACCCTTGAGGTAGGGTAACACCATATATTAATCCTTAGGGAAGGATAAAATCTAGTATACCTAGGGAGGTAATATGGAGTACCTAGGGAAGTAACCTAATGAGAATATGGTTATGTATTATTAGTGGAAGTCATTCAATGTAAGGTGTAATAGTTCCACTATATTAAATAATCTCCACTATGGTAGTTAGATATAATAAATGTAAGCAGGCTCTCTAGAAGATTCCTAGGAGATAGAGTGTGTTATATAAAGAAGTGTAAGCAATGTATTGAATCATAGTGAAGAATATTGTTATTGTACAAGAAATTATTTTTTTAGGATTTTTATGTTAATTACTTTAATAGATATGAAAATATACTTCAAAATAAACCCGCAATATCAACAAGAATAAACCAAACCATTCACCAATAATGAACACAAGAATGTAGAAAAAACTCTTGAGGTAGAGTAACACCATATATTAATCCTTAGGAAAGGATAAAACTCCTCAAACAATACTTGCTTTTACAATAACAATATTCTTCACCATACTTCAATACATTTCTTACACTTCTTTATGTATCACTCTCTATCTCCTAGGAACCTTCTAGAAAGCCTTCTCACATTTATTATATCTAACTACCATAGTGAGCATTATTTAATATAGTGGACCTAGTCCACCTTACATTGAATGACTTCCACTATAATACATAACCATATTCTCATTGGGTTACCTCCCTAGGTACCCCATATTACCTCCTTAGTTATACTACAGACAAGGCATACCGTGGAATCAGGTGTGAGGTGTGTGTAAAAAATAAGAAAACACAACAACCATAATAAATATAGAATTCACAAGATAAGGGATTAGGTCACCTACTCATGAATAGTTTTGACATGTCGAGGGAAAATGGATGGTGGTCATGAGGAGGTTCGACATTCGTGGGTTTCTCTTTGCTTGTGCTCTTGATGCTCAATGTGGTAACAATGAAAATAAAAATGGAAAAACGGGGTTGTATAGCCCCGTTGGACCCCTCTTGGTGTGATTATTGAGAGAAATGGGCATGAAAAGAGGTCTCATACATGCCAAAAGACATGTCAAAGATTTGTGTCGGTAGTCGAAGAAGGATAGGGTCGTGGAATTTTAGCATTGTTATAGTGATTTGACACCAATGTATCAATGAAAAAAGAGGGATGTGTTACCCCCCCTAACTTATGAAGGATCAAATACTGTCACTGAGAGTGGGGGGAGGGGGGGGGGTGAATCAGTGACACAATTATTATATCAATTTTTATTTTGTTAATGGAAACAAAATTTTAACACAATATTTTATCGTGGAACATAATTGGGAAAACCACAAACACTTTTCTATTAACTGCAAAATTTTGTTTTACATGTTACATAGAAGGAAGATGTTCTTCCTTTTCGATCAGCACCAACTGATCAGGATGCACCCACACCCTAGTTCACAAGCACCAATTGGTAGGAGGCTTTGACCCCCTGTTAAGTTAGTTACAACTGAAAAGGAAGAAACAACTCCATCTGCAGGCACCAACCTACCCTTGCACCACCCAACCACCCTTATTTTTTAAATCTGGGGAAACTTTTGTATCAAGTCTTTACTACATATTTCTTTGCTTCTCTGATTAATATATATTCTGATTCGGACTACAGAGACACTTTCTTCTTACCACTCATCCTTGTTTATGTAATCTTCAAAATGGTGTGAGAGTGATACACTGTGTCCGTTTTTTTTCAACCATCGCACCTCTTCATTTAACTAAACCATAATCACAGTTTTATTATTCTTACCGTGGGGGGATTTCATAAATTGATCACAGATATGGATCCATTTCATATTCTAACTTGATCCCAAATCTCTGCAATTATTTCAGAAACCGACATCATCAGAGGCACTTCCTTCAAACCATTGCATCAAGGATGATTTTAAGGATGGAAATTTATTTTAAAATATAGAAACCTTGGCGAATCTTACTAATCCTTCATATGTCAACTATAAATTTTTGGCGATATTTTTGTAAAAATATTCAAATTTCTAAGGATTTTATATAGTTTTATAATTTTTTGGCGATTTTTAAGGTAAAATAATTTTATCCTATAGAATTTGGGTGAATCATTTTTAAAATAGCGAATCTCATTTTTGGAAAAACCATGGAAAATTAGCCCATGAGAGAAATTTAGCCCCTAAAATCATCTATGCATTGCATGTGACTGATAATTCAAAACCATGAGCTTATCAACTTTACTGACGATTTATCTTTTGCCTTTATATATCGTATTCCATATCACCAATAGCAGTGACCAGACGCCAGGCCAAACGAGCGCTTGTACACTTATCAAAATCAACGGTCACGATTTAATTTCTTGATGATATGGACGAACTTTGGGACTTCTCCTTTCAAATATTCTGAATAATATTTCATCGAACAGATCGGACGGTTCACTTATATTTCACGGAACTAGATTAATGGTCAGATTTGATCCTTACACTTAACCTTTCACTGCTTAATCCGACGGCTAGGACTTAATCAAGCATTGATATGGGTGGCCACCATTTACTTCGCAATTTCATGATTCACGTATTTCAGTATCTGTAAATCTTCATATGACCTCCAACTATGATCAGGAACCTATCCAAAGGGTGCTGTGGAGATGCGGACATCGGGTGTTTTCACTATATGTTGTGGCCAATCTTCCAATCTTTGAATCGATGATTCCAGGAAATGGGTGCTAGCTCCTCTTCCTAGGCCCGTCTCATATGTGACCTTGGGATATGACCCAGGGCTCAACTCTTGAGTGCTTCAAAACTTCATGCTTCACGAAGTTTGAACTTCTCTCCTCACAATTTCTCTGAATTGCGAATATGCGAATTGGTTTATTTGTTTCCACGTCCTCGCCTTCCAAACAATGGCTAGGATCTCTTTTCATCTTCTCACTTCATAAATTCAACGCTTCTTGCGTTATTATTTTCTTAAAATATCCCTCCACTTTAAAGTGATCCATCGGTCATGAATGGTCCACAACTAGCATAATGTTTAAGACAATCGTCGAGTTCTGCAATGCAAACTACTCGTTGGTAGTGAAACTGATGCCAACCATATATATATTTGGTAAGTGACCATCGACTGTCGATGTGGATTGTGGAACCACAACTTGCGAGTGATTTAACTCGTCACCCGAGCTACGCAATTTGAAGTTGTGCATTTGTTGGTGATTCAAACAGAATCGTTGATCTTTGAAGCTATAATATATGACGGTCCTAACTAATTTTTGGGATTGGAAATAGCACGATGTTTAATTATCCTTTCACTCTCCACAATTTATCCTTGTCATTTATCTTTCTTTCATATCCGATGGTCACAACTTGATCTCATCGTTGACCAATCCTCTAACGGTCCTTAAGCCCATGATCACTCATATGACCAACATCCATTACATGAGACGATCAGCACCATCAATTTCTTGATCGGACGCCTCCTGAGGCTTATCACATTTTCCTATGCATCGATCAACTTCTCATTATTTTCCATCGATCCTGGTGGAATTTCTACAAAGTGATCTTCCTTATGAGCTTTGATCTTCACTTGCTAACCCTCATGAGCTTTTAATATTTTTAATCTCTGCATATTGTCCTACTATAACTTTGATTTTCATTCGCTAACTCTCCTAATCTTTAATCTCTACATATCGTCCAACTGTTTGACATCAACCATTATATGCTAACAGAGTATTGTTGATATCGATGACAATTCATCAAACCAACTTATCATCACATCATGACATTGATTGTTGACATCAATGACACTATATCCAACAATCTCCCCCTTTGTCATTAATGGAAACACAACAACTTCATACATAGTCTCCCTCTGTGATGATGCTTCACTCCTCTGAGGTTATTCTCCCCCTTTGACATCAATGGAAAATGGTTGCTTCCCTTATGGTAAAGATATGCTTGTCTGTATACTTTTGACCAGAATCTGAACTCGGGTAAATCCTCCTGCAATCATACTTTTCATGTCATAATGAATGACTCCTTCTGACTTTGATTGTTGTCTCCCCCTGATTTAATGCCAATTGATGCTTTTTTTTTAGAGAGGGAGAGATTTAGGTTGGAAGAAGGATTACTCCAAATTTTTTTCCTGAGATATTCAAATACATCTTTGCTTAAGGTTTTTGTGAAAATATTTGCCACATGTTCTTGTGTTGGAACATATTCCAATTTAATGTTCTTATTTTCAGCCTGATCTCTTAGATAGTGGTATTTTATGGGAATGTGTTTCGATTTGGAGTGTTGGAAAAGTTTCTTGGAGAGACTTATAGCGCTTGTATTATCACAGTGGATAATAGTAGGTTATTCAAATACTATTTTGATGTCTTGTAGGGTTTGTTTCATCCATTCCACTTGTGTGCAACATTATATTTCTACAATATACTGAGCTTTAGTTCTAGACAATGAAATTGACGACTGTTTCTTACTTATCCAAGCTACCAATGATTCTCCCAAAAAGAATGTTCCTCCAGTTGTACTTTTTCTGTCATCTACACTACCTTCCCAATCTGCATCTGAATAGGATTTTAAAGTGAATGAATCCTTGCTAGGGTACCACAAACCAATATCTATGGTTCCTTTTAAATACCTAAAGATTTTTTTTACAGCTTGAACATGGCTTTCCTTTGGTGTTGCTTGGAATCTAGCCATCATCCCAACAACTTGCTTGAAATAAGGTCTGGAAGTTGTTACATATAGTAAACTCCCAATCATTGATCTGTAGTGTTCTGGATTTACAGCTTTGGACTCATATTCCTTGCTTAGTTTGCATCCAACTTTCATAGGTGTACTAACATGTTTGCAATCCTCTAACTGGAATATTTTAAGCATATCTTTAACATACTTAGATTGATGGATAAAGAATCCTCTTTTGGACTGTATTATTTGTAATCTAAGAAAGAAATTTAGTTCACCAAGCAAAGACATTTCAAATTCTTGTTGCATCATCTTAGGAAAGTCCTTGCTCATTTTTTCATCATCACTGCCAAATATAATATCATCAACATACACTTCCACAATATTCATGTTATTACCAACAATTTTGCAAAAAATATTGTTGTCTGTCGATCCCCTTTTGAGGCCTTGTTTTTGTAAATGAGAATCTAGCCTTGCATACCATGCTCTGGTTGTTTCTTTTAGCCCATAGAGTGATTTCTTTAATTCAAAGACATAGTCTCCTTTGTTATTTAATTGGAATCCTTCTGGTTCCTCAATATAGACTTCCTCTTCTAAGTTTCCATTGAGAAATGTTCACTTGACATCCATTTGGTACACTTTAAATTTTTTGTAGCTGGAGAAAGCTAGGAACATCCTAATTGCCTCCAATCTGGCCACAGGTGCAAAGGTTTCTTCATAGTCTACTTCTTCAACCTGAGCATACCCTTTACATAATAATCTGGCTTTGTTCCTAATTACTTTCCCATTCTCATTCATTTTGTTTTTATACACTCATTTAGTTCCAATAACATTTTTATTTTTTGGTCTTGGAACTAGTTCCCAAGTTTGATTTTTTTCAATCTGGTCCAATTCTTCATTCATTGCATTGACCCAATTCTCATATTTACATGCCTCTTTGATTGAGTTGGGCTCAATATGTGACAAAAGTGCTATTTCAGTTTGATACAACAGTTATCTTCTTGTGTGCACTCCATCACTCATATTTCCAATAATCATTCTTGAGGGTGTCTTTGTGTCTCTTCTTGGGGATTCTTCTCTTATCTCTTCTTCTTGAATATCTTCTTCATCTTCACTAGTATCCATATCATCATCTTCCCTTTCTTCTTTATTATCTTCTACTTATTTTTCTTGTGTGACAACGGTCTCATCATCATCTTCATCTTCACTTTCAAGTATAGTCTCTTGATTTTTTATCCTTATCAGTTTCAAATCATCCACCTTGACATATGCACTCTAAATAATCTTATGTGATATAATTTTGTATCATATGTATGCTTTCTTGTTAGAATCATATTGAAGAAAAATACCTTCATCAAATCTGGCATCAAATTTTCCAAGATTATCTTCAATCCTTTTGATGTAGCATTTACTTCCAAAGACCTTGAAGTATTTTATCGATGGAGCTCTTAAAACCCATAGTTCATAAGGAGTCTTATCACTATAGATCCTGAGCTAGACTATGTTCAATATGTATATTTTTGTGCTTACAGCTTCCCTCCAATATCCATCAGGCACTTTTGCTTCATTGAGCATAGTCCTTGCAGCCTCCTGAATTGTTCTATTCCTTCTCTCAGCAATCCCATTTTGCTGAGGTGTTCTTGCAGTAGAGAATTGTCTTTTTATTCCATGGGTTTCACAGAAGAGATCAAACTCTTTTGAGGTGAACTCACCATCATTGTATGATCTAAGACATTTGATTTCTGTCTCCTTTTCATTTTCAACAAGGGTTTTAAAAGATTTGAATTTGTTAAGTGCTTCTGATTTTTCCTTAAGAAAATATATCCAACCCATTCTAGTAAAATCATCAATGAACAACATAAAGTAGGACTCTCCTTGAAAACTCTTAGTCTTTGTAGGTCCACAAATGTCATTGTGAACAAGCTCTAAAGGTTTTGAGGTTGAGTATTCTTTTTCTTTGAAACGTATTCTAGTTTGGTTTCCTAGTTGACAATGTCTACACATATTATTTGATGGCTTTATGATCTTTGGCAAGTTTCTTACTGCACCAAGATTGATGAATTTCACTATATTGTCAAAGTTAATATGCCCCAATATTTTATTCCATAGCCAACTTTCATATACTAGATTCATATGACATTCCTCATTCAAGTTTGCATCTAGTATATACACATTTTTGGGAGTTCCAAGAGAAGCACCAACCAGTTTTCATGTGTATTCTCTCCTAATATCACATTCTGGGAATCAAAGATGCAAAAGTGTCCCTAATCACAGGTTTGGCTGACACTTAATAGGATAGGTTTCAGTTTTCAACAAGAATCACATTCTTGGCTTTGTCTTTTCCCAAACTCACAGTGCCTTTCCCAAGTATGTTACCTGAAGCATTGTCACCGAATGTAAATTTTCCTTTTTGTTTCTTTAAGTTCAAAAACTTGTCCTTGTTACATGTCATATGTTTTGAGCACCCATTATCAACATACCAGAGGTATTCTTTATCATGGGCTTTTAAAGCAATAAGGCATTCTTTTTTTGATGTTTTTTTCTCTCCAAAGTTTCTTTTGCTCTCTAATGATATTTGGTTGTTCTAAGACTTCCATTAATCTACAATTAATGAACTTATGTCCATAGTTATGACATCTGAAGCATTCTAGGTCCTGTTCTTGTAGAGGTGCAAAGTAGTTATAGTTTATGTTTTTAACTCGATTTACTGCTTGGTTATGTTTAAGGTTATAGTTCTTAACCTTAAGATTTTTTCTTCTATATGCTCTACAATTCATAGATTTGTGTCCGAAATTAGAGCATGCGAAGCAATAACCAAAGAAAATGCGAGGATAATTGTTTTGATAAACCTTCTTTGGTATTGTCTCGTTTTCCTTCTTAATGGGTGGAAGTAGTCCTCTAGAGTTCTGATCATTTCTCGTCTTCTCTTCATTTTTCTTCTTGAATGTACTGAGGAGAGTATATGTATAAGTTTTGAATTAACTTGGCTTTCTTCTTGCGAATAGCCTATTCCATTTTTATTACCTAAATCCCTTTATGCGGTAATAATATTATCTAATATTTTAGAGGTATTTTCATATTTTGTTTAAATGAGCTTTACATTAATTTATTTTCTCAGGTGAACTATTTATGCCTCCATTCTTTCACGGGTTATTTGTTTTTATTTAAGAGACTTTTCCATACTTTCTTCGATCCTATTTGCTTCTAGGATTTGGTTTTTCATGTTTCTCATGAGTTTCTCCATCTCCTTTCTTTTATATTCATGTTTTTCCTTTTGCTCAACTACAACACTTTTCAGTTGTCTATATCTAGTTTTGTATTTTCTTAACTCATCCAAGGCACTGAGAAGTTCTTCTTCCAAGTTAACTTCTACTTCATATTCTGACTCTTTCTCATGTTTAATTTCTTCTATATTATTAGACTCTTCAATACCTAGAAAAAGGAATTCATCATCATCAGATTCATCACTACCACTGGACTCTGATGAACTGATGTTTTCTTCCTTTGAGTACAAATTATTTTATCCTTTGTAAAAAAAATTCTTGTAGTTGGATTTTTCCTTCTTCTTGTATTGTTTAGTTTTGTTTTCTTCATCCTCATAGTCTTCCTATGGATAGGGAGACTTGGTTGCAAAGTGGCCAAACTTGCCACAGTTAAAGCATTTGAAAGGGAGCTTGCCTTTGTATTTCCCTGCTCCTTTCTTAAGTTTCTTTATAAAATTGGCTTCTTCCACATCAGATTCTTCATGATGGTTGGATTGAGGTTTTTGCTTCTAACCTTTTGTTTTCTTGAGAACCTTGAAGGCTTCCTCTCCTTGAGGGAGGTTCTCATGACCTAATCTTAACTCATAGGCTATGAGGATTCTATATAATTCGTCCATGGTGAGTTTATCTAGATTTTCCCGATCTTCGAGAGCAAACAGTTTAGGATTGTATAGAATAGGTAGTGTTCTAAATACTTTTTCAACTAGCTCATTGTATGAAACTTCTACTCCCAATCCTTTGATTGCATTAACAATATTATCAACACTTTTGAAGTATTCTGAGATATTTTCTTCATCCTTCATTTTCAGACCTTCATATTGTACTCTGAGAGTCTATAGTTTGGCCCTCTTTACTTTGGAATCTCTTGCATATATGGTTTCCAATTTATCCTAGAGTTGTTTTGCATTATTACATTTTAGTACCTTAGCAAGGATTTTCTTACTCGGTCCAGCTTGTAGTGTGTTTAAATCCTTTCCATGTTCCCAAAAATATTTCTTGTCAACTACTTCTATGGGAGTGGATTTTGGAACATCATATCCATTTTCCACTAATGTCAATACTTCAAGGCCAATGGACATCAAATTTATTTTCATTCTAACACACCATAAGACATAGTATCCACCATTAAATTGGGGGATTTTTTATGACATCTTCAACTACTGATCCATTCTAATGTATATTCATCTTCAAGTGATTTAAACCTTTTGTGAAGAGACCCTCTCTGATACCAATTAAAGGATCACATCCTGTCACTGAGAGGGGGGGGTGAATCAGTGACACAATTATTATATTATTTTTTCTTTTGTTAATACAAACAAAATTTTAACACAATATTTTATCGTGGAACCCAATTGGGAAAACCACAAACACTTTTCTATTAACTGCAAAATTTTGTTTTACATGTTACATAGAAGGAAGATGTTATTCCTTTTCGATCAGCACCAATTCATCAGTATGCACCAGCACCAACTGGTAGGAGGCTTCGACCCCCTGTTAAGTCAGCTACAACTGACAAGGAAGCACGAACTCCCTCTACAGGCACCAACCTACCCTTGCAGCACCCAACCACCCTTATTTTATGAATCTGGGGAAAAAAAATTATCAAGTCTTTATTGCATATTTATTTGCTTCTCTGATTAATATATATTTTGATTCAGACTGTAGAGACACTTTCTTCTCACCACTCATCCTCGTTTATGTAATCTTCAAAATGGTGTGGGAGTGATACATTGTGTCCTTTTGTTTTGAACCATCGCACATCTTCATTTAACTAAACCATAATGACAATTTTATCATTATTACCATGGAGGCATTTCATAAATTGATCACAGATATGGATCAATTTCATCTTCTAACTTGATCCCAAATCTATGCAATTATTTCAGAAACCGAGATCATCAGAGGCGCTTCCTTCAAATCATTACATGTGACCGATAACGCAAAACCACAATCTTATCAACTTTAATGACACTTTATTCTTTGCCTTTATATCTCTTATTCCATATGACCAACGGCAGTGACCAGACACTAGGCCAAACGAGCTCTTGTACGCTTATCAGAATCAACGTTCATGTTTTAATCTTTTGATGAGATGGATGAACATCGGGACTTCGGGACTTCTCCTTTCAAATCTTTCGAATAAGATTTCATCAAACAGATGGGACGGTTCACTTCTATTTCATGGAACCAGATTAATGGTCATATTTGATCCTTACACTTAACCTTTCACTGCTTAATCCGACTATTGGGACTTAATCAAGCATTGATATGGATGGCCACCATTTACTTCATGATTTCGTGCTTCGCGTATTTAAGTCTCTATAAATCTTCATATGACCTTCGACTAGGATCAGGCGCCTATCCAAAGGGTGCTTCGGAGATGCAGACATCGGGTGTTTTCTGTTGATTTTTAATAACAAAATCAGAAATATTTCATTCACGCATTTCGTCAAACACTTAGCAACCTAGAGATAACTGTCTTCTTAAATTTCAGAAATCAATAACACTTTTCAGCCAAGAGAAATACCTCTCACAGCACAAAAACTATCCCCCACAAATCTGTCTTGAAAACCGTGCCACAGTCTGTATAGCTGTACGGATTTGTTGAAATTCAGCACCTCGAAAATCATGCCACAATAGG
>ML782277.1:80236-124410 GCA_009831015.1 Picea engelmannii
TTTATGTGTATTTTTGTATTTCATTGTGTTCCTACATAAATCCGGATCATATCTCCTAGAGGAGATGTTAGTTCATCTTGCAAACAAGTACAATAAGCATTCATATCAATAGTACTCACATGCTTCCAAGTATTCATTCTATCTAGTAGTAATAGAACCTTTCAAGGATTGTTGTCACAACTAGTAATTTAGAAATTATCAAACTTGATATGTGAAAATTTGAAACCTATTAATTAAATCAATCACACCTAGAACCTAGAGCCTTATCTTCAAGAACAAGTGTTGTTTATTTACTTATGAGTCCCCTTCACTCAAGATGACAAGTATTCTCTTCAACCTGTCCCCTGTACTTAGGACAATATGTTTTCTTCACATAAATCTGAGTTAGAGAATATAATGCAAATAAACTCTAAAATATCAACCTTAATCAATCTAATACTTTGAATAAAGTTAGTTTCTAACTTTAACTTTGAACAGAGGTTAGTATGATAATCATAACTCCAATAGATCAAAATAAAATTAAATGTTCATCAAACCACAATAATTCCATAATGGCTAAAGGAATATGAAAAAAAGCAAACCTAGAGTGTGTTGTTCCTCTGAATGTGATGGATCCGATATCCCTCTGGATCTATGATTGTTTCTTGGACTAGATATCCCTTCTTATGCAATCACACTCAAAATAATGATACAGCTTAAACATATATAAGTATATACCTCAGACAGCATCGGCAGGTAATGGCACCATCCGGCAGCAGCGACAAGCAATGACAAACATTAAAACTTCAAAGGTGCTCCAAATTTTATTCTAAAGGTAGTTATAGATGTGCTAGGGTAAGGTGCACTAGGAAAACAAAAAATTAGTCCCAACACTTCATAGAAACTTTCACTACAACTGGTGTTGGCACTTCAACTGGTGTTGCAACCGATGTTGCAACCTGCACTGTAATGGGTGCTGCAATTGGCACTACAACTGGTGTTACAACTAGCATGAAGAAACTGGAATGAAGGAAATGAGATGAAGGGACTGGAACTTCAACTGCAACTGTCACTACAGACCTAGGGTTTTATGAGGAAACCTTAATTTCTCAAATTCGGAAATTTGCAGATATGATCCGGGGAAGAGATGCACCCTACTTGAAAGACCTTCTTAGTGAGTTCTTTAAGTCCTAAATGAGCTTGAAAATGGGGGAAACTTAGGATCTTCCTTATGACATTTAGACTGTCACAAAGGCAATCATCTCTGATACCATGCTAAAATTTTGGTATGCTCGTTTAACCATAGACAATGTCACATCATTGTCACCCAACCATAAAAATTCACATATGCCACCCCCGATAAAACCTAGCCACAATAATGTTGCAGTAGAAGCACGATAACCATACAAATATAGTTTACCTTTCACCAAGAGAAGCATAAAAGAGATACCAGAAATATTGCTACACCATTCCTCCATACTTGTGCCCTCTCCAGTTGCAATTGTAGCTCTCCAAACTTGTGCCCTAGCTTCCACTGCAATTCCTTCTTGCAATTTTGCGCTCTAAGTGATTGATAGTATAAATGAGCTAAGGCATCACCTTATTTATACATATTCTACCAGTGAAATTTTCCCACAGGGTCGACCTATCTTTTTTGGCAAATATAATTTATTTTGACTTTTCTAGCAAGGCCGACTTCTCTCTCTGGGTTTCTTATTTCTTTATTATTATTCTCCTTGGGCCAACTTCTCTTCTAGGGTTTCCCCACATCAATTTAAATGTTCTCTTACTTTTGTAATATTCTAATCTAAGTACAAAGGTTACACTAGGAGGTTAATACCTCCCACAACTACCAAAACATCAATAGGGAGGAACGCATGTCCTCTGCAGCAGGTTGCACATTTCATTAAGGCAAGTGTTCTTATGTGATTTTCTTACCCATGTTAATTGTTGATATATATTTTGTGCAATTTACCTTGGTTATCTTGGTTAAATGTTACTTGTTGTGAGCGGAATGATGCATCCAAATCTCTATTTATGTGGTTGACTTTTGTTGTATGTTAATCAGTTGTTTCTACGCACAGTAAGATTAATTATATTTACATTTTTAAGTAGTATAGAAAGTTGCATGATTTTTTTTTCCAGGTTGTCTGTTTCTGCATTCGTATTTTGTATCAGAAATTTTTATTGGGTCGTTTTAGTAGTGACATGACCAGTTGCAAGCTGGGTACGTTACAATATGGTATCAGATCTATTAGTTTAACATTGGACCCGTATGGGACAAGAACCAGTGTGAATTTGGATAAATTCATTGTTACAGACTACGGTTAGTGCGATTTTGGGGGGAAACGGTGGAGAACCATAGAAAAAAATCCCCAAAATTGTGGGAAAATTCGAGTTTTGAATTATCTAGTAATGTATGAGGTGTTTAATGGCATCAATCGACCAGGTTATATACTCAAATTCGACCCACAAGGTCAAATTTTGCATTTTAAGGATTTTTGTGGAGTTACATGCAATTTGTTAAATCAACGACCAAGATCGTGCTTCATCATGAGAGCAACGGCCAAGAATAACTTTGATAAATTGAAAAATTTGTAATGTTTCGTATGTTTTGAAGGTTGAGCAAATTAATGGCCAAGATTAATTTTGGTAATTGGGGGAATGGGTCAAATCGACATTTTGCATTCATTTTGGTTGTTAGGATAATGAAACAAAATCGATGGCCAAGATTGTTTTGAGTAATAGATCGACGACTTAAATTCATCCTGAAATTTGCTACTAGAATTAACTGACGTTTGATGGTCGAATCGGTGAGTTGGGAGAAGAGTTGGGTTTGGTCAAAATAATTCTTCGTTACTTGACGGCCAATGATCGGGGATCAGCTTATTTTGCTCGAAAATTTTTCCAAGTGTCGAAATTCACAAACAAAATTAGTCAATGGGCAACGGTTGGGGATAGACAGAATTTGGAGAAGGTTTTATGTGTCCAAAGGGGATCATTCATCGTCGATGGCTGATAACCAGGGATCGATGGAATTCGGTGATATTTTTCATTTGATTGAGATAAATATCAAATCATTGGTGGTCAATGATCGGGCATCGACAAATTTAGTGTTGTGCTTTAAGTCTTTCAAGAGAAGTATTCGATCATCAATGAAGGAAAGAGGATGATGAAATCATCATCCACATATCATTCCAAATCATCAACCACATGGCATTCCACATCATCCAAGTTGACATCTGAAGATGATATGTCATTCCATGTCAGCGTCTATGTGCCATGCCATGTCAGCACAGTTTCCACGTTAGCAAAGGGATGGTCGATTTTCGATGGTCAGGGTTCAATGAATTTGTAGCAACGATCTTTCCAAAGGAATTCACCGAGGGTTAATCATCGATGACCAGGGATCAATGAGGTTTGTGGGAAATATTTAGTTTTGTGAGGTTAAATGGTCGATGAACAACGATTAGGCATTGAGGAGAACATTTGGAAAGTTATATTTCACAAAAAGAAATCGTTGATCATCGATCGTCGATGAAGTTGAAACTGTCTATACTGCTTAAAAACATAAATACAATTACTCTTACTACGCATAGAAATAACTAATTAACATACAGTAAAATTCAACCACATAAATAGAGATTTGGATGCATCATTCTTCTCATAGCAAGCAGCATTTAACCAAGATAACCATAGTAAATTGCACAATAGATATATCAAAAATTAACATGGGTAAAAACAGCACATAAGAACATGTATCTTAATGAAATTTTCAACCCACTACTAAGTTCAGACTTTCCACCCAACTGTAGCCTTGTTGTTCCAGTTATTAACAACAAAACACCCCTGAGTTGGGACTATGAATCCACAAGAGACGGAGGTCCCTAAGGCTGGAAAATGTCCCCCTTTCAGTAGCTAAACTCTCAAATAATTCTAGTCCACCATCACACTTCCTCTCAACCTACATAACCCAAGGGATGGAATCCCCCTTCACTACTATAGTCCCCCATGTGTTTCCACTCCCCTACGGAGCTTCCAACACGGGTTGGACAATAATTTTACTTGCAGGGACTTCATGAATTCTACAGTTGTAACACCAATTCACTTAGTAGCCAAAACACATGTTTCTTTGACGAATTTCGAATGTCATCACTCCCAGACACATCCTTTTTCTCCATGACATTACAGCTCCAAAGAGTAGCCAAACATTCCCACAACATCTACCTTCAAGCTCCAACACTCAGAACTCCATTGTTGGCCAGAAAAATCCATGTAAAAATTGTTTTTCTTGCAAAAACGTGAATTCATAATTTTGATATCCTACCCATATGAATTTCCTCCCTTTCTCTTGCTTGCTTGACTTTCACTCTTCCCCGAGATGATTTTACTTATCCCCCGCACTCTCAATAACTATGGTAAGTAACTATCACACCAACCCTCGTACATGAATTGAATGATTGGGTTCTAGAAAACTCAACAGGTAATGGAAGGTTCATGGTAAGGATAATTTAGAGAAAAATAAGAAATGGGTTTTGGTTTAATAGATATGGGTAACTCTCCCCCTTGGACCCATACCCTCTCTTATGGATTCTTAGCCCCCAAATATTTGTTTGTGTACATCTATAGATGGAAATACATGTTATTCATTATATTCAATTTACATCATTTACATATTACATCATTTTGACTCTAGGCCATATATTATATTTACAATATACATATCTATTTCAGGGTTTGAAAATGGCGATGACACATTCCCCTCCCCCTACAAACTGCATTGTCCTCAATGCACATAACTATACAGTTTATACATTGACATATAATAAAATATTACATCAAAATACTTGATAATTTTGTAACTTAATGACTCACGCAGCAATTCCAACTAGCAACTCCCCTTTCCCCTCAACCCACACATCGGTTGGATAGGAAATTTCACATTTGTGGCTCAAGGAACTTCATCTGCCAAAATGAAGTCCTCATTCACTTATGTACAAATGTACATTCTTCAAAATTTTCAAAACTTTGTGGGTATGCTTCCCACTTGGCTTCTTCATGCTCCCATGTAGTGTCTTCAGGACCGTAACAGGTCCATTTAACCTTTACCAAGCCGATGTATTTTTCCTAAGAACTTTGAATTTCCAGTTCAGGATATGCCCTGGTTCCACCCAGAAATCCCCTTCATGTTCCACCTAGATCACATTCCAATCAATCACATAATTAGGATCAAGTACATACTTTTTCAATAAAGACACATGGAACACATTATGAATTCTAATGGATGCAAGTAATGTTAGCATGTATGTGATTGGTCCTCTCTTTTCTAAGACCTCAAAAGGCTTACAATATCTCACTGCCAACTTTGGGAAACTTCCCAATTTCAGCGATCTTCTCTTGGATTTAAATTTTAAGAACACACGCTCTCCCACTTTGAATTCTATATTCATTCTCTTCCTATCAGCATATCTCTTCTATCGATCTTGTGAAATTTTTAAATTATGCCTGATTTTTACCATTTATTCTTCCATTTCCTTTAACAACTCTGGCCCAATCATAGCTATGTCTGTTGGGTTATCCCAACTTATTGGTGTGTTGCATTTTCTACCATACAATGCTTCAAACGGGCTCATCTTCAATGATTCTTGATACCCATTATTGTAGGAAAACTCAACTAAATGGATATAGTCCTCCCACCTAGAAGGCTTGTCCATTACATACATTCTTAGTATATCCTCAATTATCTGATTAATTCTCTTGGTTTTCCCATTTGACTCTGGGTGATATGCTATATTGAAATTCAAATTTGTCTCGAATCCCTTAAACAACCCCTTCCAAAAATTGGAAGTGAACTTGGGATCTCAATCTAACAATATTGTCTTAGGCACACCATGTAGCGTAGCAATATCTCATGGAAATTTCTGCAATATTGGTTGGTTTATGAGTTACTTTTACAAGAATGAAATGTGAAACGTTTGTAAGTTTGTCCACCAGTACCATGATGGGGTCATGTTTCCTTCTTGTCCTAGGAAATTTGGTAATGAAATTGATAATGAAAACTTCCCATTTCCATTTGGGAATGGGCAATGGTTGCAGCAATCTTGTTGGACGTATGTTCTCAACCTTCACCTTCTGACATTCCATGCATCTAGCTAAATAATCAGTGGCATCATTCTTCATACCAGGCCAAAAATATTGGTCTCTTACAACTGTAATAGTTTTCTAATATCTTGGATGTCCAACATATGGCACATTATGCATCTCCTTTAGAACTAAATTTCTTAATTTTGGAGAATTAGGAACATAAACTTTGTTCTAGAATAAGAGGATTCCATCTTCTTATAACTTGTAATCCTTATATTTATGTTGTGTATTATTTTTTTGTAAGCCTTCCTTAACCTACACATAATGTTGGTCTATTGTTACAACTTCTAGAATTGTATCTTTCAAATATGTTCTACACATACTAATTGATGTAGCATGCATTTTATGCACACTTATGATGAGTGCATCAACCACTTTGTTCTTTTTTCCCTTTATGTGCTTGATGTAAAAGTTGTATTCACTAAGGAATTCCAGCCATCTAGTTTGTCTAGCATTTAGCGTCAGTGGTTCAAACAAATATTTAAGACCACTATGGTCTATCCTTAATTCAAATTTTCTTCCCATAAGGTAATGTCTCCACATTCTTAAGGCATATATTATGGTTTCTAACTCTAATTCATGTGTAGAAAAAATTGTTTCTTGCTCCTTCAATTTTTTGGACACATAACAAATTACATGTCCATTTTGCATAAGAACTCCACTGAGCCCTTCCTTGCATGCATATGTGCACACAACAAGATTATCATCTGGATCTACAAATTTTAAAATATGTGCTTTGGTTAACAAATCCTTTAAGCATTGGAAATTGTCTTCACATTTAGCACTCCATTCAAAATTTATTCCTTTATTTTTCAAAGATGTTATTGGGTGTGCAATTTTGGAAAATCCCACAATGAACCTTCTATAATAACTAGCTAGACCGATAAATGATCTAACCTCTGAAATGTTTATTGGTGTTGGCCAACTCTTGATTACTTTAATCTTTTATAAATCCATTGTTATTCCCTCTTTTGAAACGATGTGACCCAAATAATGGATCTTCTTTTGATAAAAAAATCATTTACTCAATTTTGCATACAATTGGTGCTCTCTTAACACTTGTAGTACCATCCTCAAATGTTTCTCATGCTCCTCCTTTGTCTTAGAATAGATAAGGATATCATCCAAGAATTAAATGACAAACTTCTCCACAAAATCTTTGAACACCCCATTCACTAGACACGTATATTTAGTTGGTGCATTTGTCAACCCAAAGGGCACCACTACAAACTCATAGTGTCCATACCTCATTTGGAAGGTTGTTTTGCTAGTATCCTCTTCTTTGATTCTCACTTGATTATATCCTGACCCTAGTTCAATCGTGGAGAATGTATTTGCTCCTTTCCGTTGATCGAAAAGATCATCATTCCTTGGAAAAGGATATTATTCTTGATTGTAGCCTTTTTTATTTGTCTGAATTATATATATAGCCTTAGTGTTCCATATTTCTTTTTGCCAAAAAGAACTGGAGCACCCCAAGGAGAAACACTTGGGAGTATGTACCCTTTATTTAACAACTATTCTAGTTGCATTTGTAACTCTTTTATCTCTGGCATGCTTATTACGTAGGGAGTCTTAGATATTGGGGCAGCTCCAAGAATTAAGTCAATAGAGAAATCGATATCCTTCTTTGGTGGAAATCCTGGAAAATCCTCAAACACGTCTTTAAACTCTCTCAAGATTGGATAATATTCAAGGCTTGGCTCTTTATCCTTCATTGGCTCTTCCATATATCTGGCACTCTTTTCTAAAACTTATTTTCAGTTGCAATGTTGAAATCTCTTAGACAAATATAGGCCTTGGAATATATTGCACTGTCCTTGAATTCCCTTCATCATCAATACATATGAAAACCTTGTTATAACAATCTAAAACATTGTGATTCTTTTCTATCCAATCCATACCAATCAAGCAGTCATAAGACCCCAATGGTATGATGTTCAAATCTTCCTTAGTGTTAGTTCCATTCTTGTTTATAGGGAATTCTTTAACAATATCATTAATTCTTCTCTTGGTTCCAGTAGCTATTTGAACTAACCAAGACTTTTCATGCTTAATTTTCTTCAAATTAAATCTTTCAATTAGCTTTAGATCTGTATGGATATGACTAGATCCAGAATAAATTAAAATAGTTATGGATTGATTATAAATCTTACCTTCCACTTCAATCATGTGGAATTGATAGTTTGTTTGTCTATTGTCCAAGGTTTCATAGATCTTTGGCATGTTATTTCCCACATCCTATATTGTCTCCTCCTTCTTGATGCTATGAAAAATATTCATTTTATCTCCTCAATGAGGAAAATCTTTATACATGTTATCTCCTTCACATCCCCAACACTTTATCGGTTTTTTCCTTGGCCTCTTTCCCAAAGACTCTATCATTTTTTGATCACCTTTAGATGGATTCCCTTGCTAATATGCTTGAGATATATTCATTATGAAAGGTGGTTTGAATCCTTTCTTCCTTTTTTCCATGTTTCTTTTCTTCTTGTCATCCCATACCCTTTAGAAAGATGGATTTCCTCTATTATTCTCATACAAATACTTGGCCTTTCTTATGGCTTCTTCTAAATTATTGGGCTCATCAAACTGAACTTTATTCTTGTAGAAGGATGAAATTCCACTCAGGAACCTATGAATTTTGACCTTCTCATCTCTGATGAAGCTCACATATCTAAGAATTTCCAAGAATTTTTCTCATATTCATCCATGGTCATGTTCCAAATTTTGATTTCAAACAACTCTTGCATTTTCTTGTCATAATCTTACTCTAACATTTACTACTACTGAAAATATTTCTTGAAATGCTTCTAAGAAATTATTTTCTCATCAAAGTGCTTAACCTGCTTCAGTTGATCCCACCACATAGATTCCTTTCCTTGAGGGTTGTAAGTTGTGATTATGGCTTCTACGTTTGATGAGTAGTTATGCAACTAGAAATATTTCCTCATTTCTAGAAACCATGCTTTTGCATCTTCACCTATCTTGTTTTCTCCATCAAATCATCGTGTCTTGATTTTCCTCCGTACCCCTTGCAATATATCTAACCTATGTCTCCTTCTCTAATGTCTGACGAGAGATATTATTGGGTTTCTTTCCAACCTTGAACATGCATATGTTTTTCTGGTTGAGTTCCCTCTATAATGATGATGTTTATGCATGCTAACACTCCTTGACTATTTAGATCCTCCATGATCATCCCTTCTATCATAAGACCTATACACTTCCACTTTCCTGGCACTAGATTCTCACCGTGTGCCTGAATCTTTGTTGACTTGCTTATGTATCATATTTAGGCTTTTTAGTATCTCCTCTTGAGATTTCATGATCCTTTCATTATTGGATCTATATCTATGCACTTATTTTTGTAGGCTTCTCATAGTTACAGGATCCTACATGTCTCTTCTTCCATTAGATTCAGTCTCAGTATTACCCATGCTGACATGCATACCTCTAATCTATTCTTCATGGTTGTAAGACCCTTGAGCATCCTTCATATCTATATTTCTCATGTAGGACTAAAGTCTTCTTTTATGTAGCTCTAATTCTGCAATAATGTGCATGTAATAATTGTTTTTAGAATTAAGCATGTTTCAATTTATTCGTTAATTAGATTACATGTTATTATTCTCATCAATTTATGATTAAAACAATTCCCTAAGTCAAAATATGATCAACACATTATTCTCTGAAAGAATTCTCCAACGGTTGTACTCATGCCTCGTTTTGAGTTTTGAGAAGGAAGTTACAACACCCACTTGTTGCAATTTCCACTTTCTTACTGCTACAAAATTACTTTATTGACTTTTGAGAAAATTTTAGAAACCAATTCAAAATTATGGGTGGATATATGTCTTATTATCCTCAATACATTTCCAACAACTATTTTTTTCTCAAATTCAAGCTCCAAGCTAAAATTTATGGCCCGGATAAGTTTTGACTGTTTTTCCCCAATTATCCATATATGCTACATGTGTCTTCTTTCACTCCTAAATCATTTTTACATACCCAGATCCAAAAATTGTCTCCATGGTCGTCTTCTATGGATTATAATATTTCCATGACTACTCATGTTCCCCAAACGGACTTCTGAGCAAGGATTTATACCCTTTGGCAGATATCTGGTGCCAAAATTTTACCCTTATTGTTTTCGTTGTAACTTTCTCATACGAGATCTGTTTTGTGAACAGATTAACTAAGATAGTTATTTCCAATTTCTTTTATTTAAGTTGCAAATATAGAGTGTACCTTAGTAACACTCTATTCGTGTGGGTTTCGACTACCTAAAAACGTTGTTTAGGGCCTCGAAATCACCCCACAAGTTCGTGACCTTCAAAAACCTAAGAAATTCTAAAAACAAAATCAATTATTTTACTATTGTAACAGCCTTCTTAATTTGAGCCATCCATTTCAAATCGCATGAAATCTGAGTAATTTATTCAAGCTCCATCAACGATCGGTGATCAACAATTTCATTTTGTGAAATCCAACTTTCCAACTGTTCTCCCTGATGCTCGATCGTCAGTCATCAACCATCGGTCATTTTTCCTCACAAAACAAAATATTGCCAACAAATATCACCAATTCCCGGTCATCAGCCATTGGCCATCCAAAAATTACTTTGGAAACATCCTTGCTACAAATTCGTCGAACCTTGACCATCGATTATTGATCACCCCTTTGTTGACGTGGCATAACATGTAGACGTTGGCATGGAATGACACATCATCCTTAGATGTAAACTTGGATGATGTGGCTTGACACATGGTTGATGATATGGCATGACACATGGATGATAATTCCATCATCCACTTTCCTTCATCAACGATCGGCTACTTCTCTTGGAAGACTTAAAGAACTGCACTAAATATGTCGATGCCCAATCATGAGCCATCAGCAATCTGATATTTCTCTCAATCGAATGAAAACTCTCAATGAATTATAATGATCCCCGATTTCCATCCATCGATGATCAGCAATCACATTTGAACGCATGAAACGTTCACCAAATTTTGTCGATCCCCGACCGTTGGCAATCAATGAATTTTGTTAGTGAATTTCGACACTTAGAAAAAAAATTGACCAAAATTTGTCAATCCCCAACCATCGGTCGTCGATGATCAAATAATTATTTTGGGCGAACCCAACTCTTCTCCCAACTCGCCGATTCAACCATTGGTCATCAGAAAATTCTTTGGCGAATTTCCATACCTAGAAATTATTGACAAAAAACTCAGGACGAATCTAAGTCGTCGATCTATTACTCAAAATGATTTTGGCCATCAATTTTGTTCCATTCTCCTAACATTGAAATGAATACAGACCATCGATCTGATCCACTCCCCCAATTGCAAAAATAAATCATGTTCATTAATTTTATCAACCTTCAAAACGGTCGAAGAATTACAAATTTTTAAATTTATCAAATTTATTCTCGGTCGTTGATCTCACGATCAAACGCGATCTCGGTCATTGATTTACCAAACTGCCTGTAACTCCATAATAGCCATTAAAATGTGAAATACAACCTTATGGGTCAAATTTAAGTCTGTAACCTAGCCTATTGAAGCCATTAAACACCTCAAACATTATTGGGCAATTCAAAACTCAAATTTTACCATAAATATGGGGATTTTTGCTATGGTTCTCCACCATTTTTCCCCAAATTCGCACAGACTGCAATATGTAACAATGATTTATCCAAATTTGCATTGGTTCTTGGCCTATACGGGTCCAATGTTGAACCAGTAGCTCTAATATAGTATTGTAACGTACCCAGCCCCCAGTTGGGTCACGTCACTACTAAAATGACCCAATAAAAATTTATGATACAAAATACAAATGTTGAAATATCGCATCATGAAAACCAAAATCATACAGTTGTTTATACAGCTTAAAAACATGAATATAATTACTCTTACTATGCATAGAAACAACTAATTAACATACAGCAAAAGTCAACCACATAAATAAATATTTGGATGCATTATTATGCTCACAGCAAGTAGCATTTAACCAAGATAACCGAAGTAAATTGCACAGCAAATATATCAACAATCAACATGGGTAAAAACAGTAGATAAGAACACATATCTTAATGAAATGTGCAACCATCTACAGAGGACAGACGTTCCTCCCAACCGTAGCCTTGGTGTTCTAGTTCTTAACGGTAAGACACCCTCGAGCTAGGGCTATTAACCCATGGCTATTTCATATTTTTTTCATTTTTACATATTGTAAAGGAAAATGAAGAGGGTCGACCCTCTTCTAATTTGTTGTTGACAATTTTAAGTGGACAAATTGGTTTATATGGTCTCATGTAAATAGATTACCAACTCATTTTCATTTATCATCACTCATTATTCACCATTTGTAAGAACAAGTCTGAAATTTTCTCCTTTCTTGGAAATCTTGCTCTTCTACACTTATGTGACTTGCTTGGAGGATCAATTTGTGGATTCTTTTGCTGATTTTTGGATGGAATTTCTGCAATTAGGGTTTTGTCTCATGCTATCTTGGTGAAGTAGGTGAAATTTCTGCAATTTTATCTTTATGATAGCAATGCTTCATGGTAATTTCTCTTTTTCATGCTAGATGTCTTGCTTGGTGAAACCCTAAGAGAGGAGCATAAGTGCTTCCTCCTCTCACAAGGTTAATTTTGTCCAACATTTGTGAAGGAATCCTTGCTAGGGTTAGACTCCTAAAGCCCTAAAGTGATATCACTTTATGATTTTTTCCCTAGACATTTGATTTCTTGACTTAGTTGAAGTATTAAGAAGGGAGAAAACGTTTCTAGAGCCCAAAAGTTCTTGCACTCTATCAATCCTTATCTTTAAGGATTAAACCCTAAGGCCATAATGTGTTAGCACCTTAGACTTTAATCTCGAACTCTTAGTCTTTTCTATTTCAATATTCAAGCAGTATCGTATTGTTGTTATAAAAAATCCATAGTCCTCAAAGGAATTGATTTTGCAGCACTCTTATGGTGAAATTGATCAACAAACACTCTCTTTATTTCTCTCAAGATTTCTGCTAATTTTTCTAACACTAACACTCGCTAACTCACTAATAAACTTGTTGCTGCAAAATTTTGCTATAGCCATCTTAATACACTTCTATCTGTTGCATGCACCCTTGTAAAGGTGGTTTAATCTGCTCAGAATTTCTCTTAAGAAATTGGATCATTTTCTATGTGATGCATGCTTAATTTTCTTGGTCAATTGTTGAGATTCTAAGATGTTTTATTGATGTTGTTACAAATTCGTATTTTGTTATAAGACCATTTTACAGCTGCAAATTTGTACCACCCATTGCAATTTTCATTGTCTAGTGTCGTGAGGTATTAATTGCATCTTTGTACTTGGAAATCATAACATATATGCTATAAATTGTTATTTTTCTGGGTAGGTACTCAAACATCCTTATATCTCTTAGTTTCCTTTGACCTAGACTAATATTTAGGTGATCAAGAGAGGGGGCGATAGGCTTGGCTACTTTTCTTGATACTTTGGTCCCTTGAGGTCATTGGGGAAGCCTCTCCTATGGTGGATCTCCTCCATCACTAAAATGAGGGAATTTCTTACTATGGTGACACTGGTAGGATTTTCCATAGTTACGCATATTTGGGGGACTTGTGTTGGGATTTGCACAAGTACAAATCCTATGATAATATGATGGACTGCCAAAACATTGGTGGTAATACTATGATAAAGAGAGAAGTGTCTTCGATGGATAATATATGGAAGAGATATATATTGGCACAAGGAAAAGCAACAAGCATCACTGTATTGGCAAACGAAGAAATATTGATCGTCGAAACATTTGAAGGTTGCTAAAAAAATGTCAAGTGTTGGCTCATCTTCATGAATCGGTGATGAATTGGGTAAGTCATCGGCATTGGGTGTATTGGCAGAGGAAGAAAGACCTCCTTCATCGTGTCGACAAGGGATAATTCTCCTCTTCCAACATTATTTGTATTAGTGAATCAAAGAGATAGTGAAAAAGCTAAGTACATGACCCAAAATGGTCTCAAACTTGCATAAGCAAAACTTAGGTTCTATTCACATGATAAAAGCACCTTGAAAAAAGTATAAGGGAGAGTCCCTATTTCCTGAGAAAAAATTTGGTTTTATAAGCAAAAACAAGAAAAAGGGTAATTGTTGATGTTGGCACAACAATTGGCGACACACTAAGTGGAGCCATGAATCTATGCATTAAACATATAGAAGACATGGTTTGAGAAACAACAAGACTAATATGCATAACCCAGAGGAAGAATAAGCAAGTCCCACTGAATTCAAAGCATATCATGAGATGAGATAGATTTGTATCTGGCTGGAACAAGTTTATGATCATACTTAGCACTGGTTAATCATAACATTATTCTTTTAAGCTAAGCCATCTTGGGAGGCGAGTGAGGTACTGCAAGGCATGTATGCATCAAGAATGCCGAAAATACAAGTTGATTACACATATATTTGGTTTCGCTCCGCTACCAACCAGCATATATAGCCCCAATGAAGTCACCTCGGTGTCAGAAGCCTTGCTCCACTGCCATCCAGCATCCATAACCCCGACGGAGATACTTTCATGTCCAGCATGAGCTAAATTTCCTTACCCCAAGCCTTTACCTTTATAAGATAAATTTATCTTGATTTCTAGAAAGAGGTGGATGAGGGGATCTCAATTCTCCTTGAAGGCATGTGATATGAAACATGTGATTGTGAGATCTTTTGACCTTATTATATATTATCTACCTTTCTTTGCAGCTTGCCTTGAGGACCACACATGCTTCTCAAATGTTGGCACTAGCCTATTTATTTCACATGAAGTACAATGTCTACTCTTGAGTGTGACCATTTGCTCGTTCTCTCCAAGACTGAGAATGAAAATGTGCATCTGTCATTTAAATCATGTTCCTCTATGAATTCTGACATTGATCCATACACGATGATGATCTTTGAGACCACATAAAAATTCATGTCTATAAATTAAATGCAAATTTTCGGGCTTTTAGGTTCGAGTATGCCACACTTATGATCAAGGTTAAGATTTGTGACACGGCCAATGTTTCTAAGAAATATGAGTAATAAAAATCCTTGATGTAGAGAATTTTTTTCAAGATCGAAAACATGAAAGTGAAATAGGCATAGGGAAAAAAAACACACAAAATCAAAAAAGGAAAAGCGAACTAAAAGTTAATAAAAAGGGGAGGATTGGCTCCTTTTTTATATATGCACTGGAGATTCCTAGAAAGGCTAGCGGAAGTAGTTTTTCAGAACTTAACCATTGACATGGAGGAGATCCACATCTCCTTCTAGGTTATGTAATTTATACATGCCCATGCCATTATTTTTCTTAATTATGAAAGGACTCGACCACAATTGTTGAAATTTGGAGTGTTTTCCTTTATCTTTGTGTGGCTTGTCCCACTTTAGAACCTGATGCAATCATAGGTGAAACTTTATAAAAACACACACATACACTACATTTTTCAAAGCAATGGACACCATGAAATATGCTCCAATTCCCCCAAATGAGACCTTTTATTAATCAACCATTCTCTTGTGTTCATTTTAGTGTACAAATGGTCCCTTCTATAACGTAAGGTGACCATAACAACTATTATATAATTATATGGTTAGCTCAAACCATCTCCATAACTATCTCCACAACTTCCTCCACAATATCTCCATGAATCTCTCAACTTATCTCGATGAATCTCTCAAGCGGTCTCCATCCCTAACTCCTCTCATTTCCCCTCATCTCTCACACTCACGTAGACTTATAGAATTAGTCTACCTCATTACAAAGCCATAATTTAATTTATTAAATATTTATGATCACAAGTAGGAGTTATTTTATCATACTCCCCCATTAACCAATACTTGTGATCGCATTAGGCCATCATCATCTTTGGTCTTCCCTGGTCCTATTTTCATCTTCAGTCTTCTACAATATTTGGTCTTCTTTCTTCTTTGTCCTCAATATTCTTCCTCTTGTACCTACAAACATAAACATTGTTGAAGTCCATACAAAAAGTAACCAGCCAATGAAATACATGGGTCACTATTCGTTGTATCTGTCAATTCTCTAGGAAACTCTTTATCGTACATGGCTCATCAACCATTCTTCCATCGTATATCTACATAATTTTACATTTATCCCCCCTACATCATATTCATCCTCATATTGTGTTTTTTTACATACTCATAGCCATGCTCTCGATGCTTTTGCATCAGAACCAGATCACCAATCTAAAAATCCTTTTCTCTAGCAAATTTCTTATCAAACCACCATTTTATGGTCTTTTGGTGAGCATCAAACTTTGTCTTGACTTTAGATCTATCCTCTTATATTTTGATCAAGGTGTTTATCCTTTTTTGGATGGTAGGGAAACGTCTCTCACGTGACTATTGTGTGAGTTGAAGGGAAGGCAGAAATATGTTCAGGGGTAGGATGGCTTATTTCCCATAAACAATAAAGTATGGGGACGTTCCTAGGAAACAAATACCAAATTAAGGGATTATAATGTGTCAAATTAAATTCATCATGATTTTTTATCAAAAGCTCGGTTTGTGGTAATTTAAAAGAGTAAGAAAGAGTAATCATGGGAAAGTATATAGGTATTGATTTTGGTACTATTTTGAGGATGATTTCTTGAAAACATACCATTATCATGGGGAGGTACATAGTTGTATTTGTAGGAGAAACAAAAGTGGAAGAACATGCCAAGAGGAATTACGAAATTCCTCATCAATTTTAATAACTTTCCAATCAAGGATTCAACTTGGAAGGATGAATTATTCATATAAAATCATCCACAACTAATCAAGCATTAAGGGAGAAACTTATTTGAATGAATGGAGCATATTAAACCCCTAGGTATTGAGCCATTACACTTCTATTGTTATATTATTATTTCCATTATGGTGGGCTCTCTCTCTCTCTCTCTCTCTCTCTCTCTCTCTCTCTCTCTCTCGTTAAGGGGCGAGGGGTTAGCAAGGAAATAGAAAGGAAGGCAGTCAAGAAGAAAAGAAATCAAAAGTGTTAAGGTCAAAGAAAGAGTGGGTTAAAATGGTTATTAGTCGAGATGTAGTGATGGAATCAATAAATGGGTTAGTAAAAAAACCCTCATAGAGTGTTTCATGGGCAAGCATGTCAAAGGGGAAACCTTGAGAATTTTGTTGGAGGATAATTGGGAGGACAAGTTGAGGGGCCATCGGTTTTCTAATGGGGAAGAAGTAAATAGAAAGGAATGTGGTCAAGAAGAAAATAAATCAAAATTGTATTAGTTCAAAGAAAGAGTGGGTTAAAATGGTTATCAGTGGAGATGTAGGGATGGAATAACTAAAGGGGTTGATAAAAAAAAACTCATAGGAAAATTCATGGGAAAGCATGTCAAAGGGGGGACCTTAATAATTTGGTTGGAGAATAATTGGGAGGATAAGTCAAGGGGCAAGGGTTTATCTGATAATGGGAGGAAGGAAATATAAAGGGAGGTGGTAAAGAAGAAAATAAATGAGAAGTGTATTAGGTCAAAGAAAGAGTGGGTTAAAATTATTATTAGTGGAGATGTAGGGATGGAAGCAATAAAGGGGCTAATAAAAAAACCCTCATAGGGAACTTCATGGGAAAGCATGTCAAAGGGGAAACCTTAAGAATTTGGTTGGAGGATAATTGGGTCAAGGTCTTAAGGTATTTTCCTAAATATCACATTCTTCTTCGAGGGTGGCTATGTTTGAAGTTCAAAGTTGAAACAAATGCAATGAAGATAATGAGTAATCATTGGTATTGGGGTCCTTCGGTTCTATTTTTTAAACAATGGAAGATAGGGTTTGAGATTGGGGATCCATCCTAAATTAAAATCATCAACATTCAACCGATATGGTAATGATGTCAAGGCATCCTATGGAACTCTAGAGTTACAAAGATATTTTTCAGAAATTAAGTAATATCTTGGGAAAGTTGTTATATTTTGAAGAAGAATTATGGAATTAGGTGGATAAAATAATCATTAGAATCTTACTTGAATTTTACCTCCATGATGGTTTCCCTGTTTAAATTGACATTTAATGGGTAAATTGGTAAATATATACAACACCTAGATTATTGGAAATTTCCCTTTTGTTATTTGTGTTTTCATGATATAGGACATGTCTGGAAGGATTTCATGAAGAAGAAAGAAAAATGGGTTTGGAGGAAGGAGAAAAAAGGGGAAAATTCCCAAGGTATTTCAGTTTCTAAGGAAAATAGAGATCCATTGGGAAATTATATGTTCAAAAATGGAGGAAATGAGGTAGAAGTAGTAAAGGATAGAGGTGTTTTTGTTGGTAATGGTGGAAATTAATCAAAGGTTCCAGTTATTCTATATCAACATCCTTCTAACATTTTATAAGTTCCTCCTCTGAAATCCAACTTCAAAACTTTCGCTCAACAATGTATGACCTTTCACAGCCCTAAAAATTTCTATGTATCTAATTTGGAAGATGAAAGAAAAAAAAAGTGTACAATATTATTTATCCCTCGTTGTCGAAATAGATATGGAAGCCTTAGGGAATCCTCAATACTTAAGTTCCCATTATGTCATTAAAATACCCAACAAGATGATATCCAAACACCCTCCATCTTCTCCAAAAATCCACCTCTCTAATCCAATCCTTAAAGAGTGAGGGGGGGAATAATCCCAAGGGAAATTATGGTATATCCTTTGAGCTAGGAAATAATTTTCAATGGATGAGGGAGGGGATAAAACATAGAATGGCTAGAGGAACTAGTCGCACCCTTTATATGGGAAGAAAATCCTACATGACTATTGCAAGAAAAAAGTTATTGAAGTGAGAGATGATAAACAACTAACAATAAAATGGGTCATTGGATATGGAATGGTCCTAGAAAAGGTATCCAAATGATCATTCTTTCCCTAAACATAAGAGGGTCAAGGGTGGAATTTAGGGAGTTGGTAGTTCAAAATTGGTAGAAGTATGATATTCAAACTCATGAGAGTCAACAATGTTCCAATCTGTAAATACCATGATAAATGTGAAGAAACTAGATGAGTGGGTAAGGTGAAAAGATAAGGAAAGAAAAAAAGAGGTGAGCCTATAAGTAGAGGATAAGCATGAAGAAAAAAAAAAAATTGAAAAGACTATAAGGAATAAAGGAGAAATTATTGGGAAAAAAAAAAAGAGGAAGTGTGATGGAGGTTAAAGAGTAGGGCCATTTTGTTGGTTCAAGGGAATGAAAACACTTAATTTTTCCAAAATTATACCAAACATAGAAAAAATATTAATAGAATTTGGGAAATGAGAACACGAGAAGGATCAAAGGAGAGATCCTTTTCTAAAAACGTTGAAGAAGGAATAAGACACTTAAAATCATTGTCACGAGAGCCAAACAAGGTAAATATAGTAGAAGCATTGAAAGTAGTATCTATGTTTCTAAGACTCATTAATGAAAAGAAAAATGAAGGACCTGGAGCTGAAATACCCAAGGAAGAATTGAAGTCGGCACTAAATTCTTTCAAGAAGGAAAAATTACTTGGTCCAGATGGGTGGATAATGGAATTTTACTTAGGTTTTTATAAAATGTTGGAGAAATGACTACTAAGAGTAGTAGAAGAGTCTAGAACCTATGGAAAAAGAATAGGGGCTTTAAAGGCAACATTCATCGCTTTGATTCATAAAAATAATGATCCAAACTCTTTCAATGATTATAAACCAATATCTCTATGCAATTTTGCATATAAGATCACAACAAATATGTTAGCAAACAAAATGAAGATCCTTCTATTAAGGGTTATATCAGAGGAACAATTTGGATGTCTCTTCAATAGGAAAATAGATGATGCAGTTGGCACAACTTAGGATGGCATGCACTCTATTAAGGTGGGTAAAATATCAATAGTGATTATGAAAATTGACTTGGAAAAGGCATATGATAAAGATTGATAGTTGTATCTAAGATTACCAATGATCCAAATAAAAATGAATATGCAAACGGTGAATTGGGTTATGAGTTTCCTTTCTTCAACATACTTTGCAGATCTCATGAACATATATCCTTCAATATTTTTTTATGTTTCAAGAGGACTTAGGTAAGGAAGCCCAGTGTCCCATTTTCTATTTTTGTTGGTTGCAAAGGGTTTGTGCAAGCTAATTACAATTCCAAAAAGAGAAGGGTCTACAAAATAAATAAAAGTAGTAGTGTCAATCAAATTATCCCATCTGCTTTTTTCAGATGATATAATGTTGTTTGTCTCAGGTACATTACAAGATATGAACGCATATAGAGAAATTTTAGATCTATATTAAAAATCAACTAGCATGAATTTAATGTTCAAAAATCTTCTATTATCTTTAATGCACTGGAGGAATATATGGAAAGTAAGATTTTACAAATCATAACCATTAATTCTATTTATTTAAAATGAGAAATAAACTAGTTGAGTTTACATTTAAAACCAAATGACTATAAATTCTCTTATTGGCTTTGGTTGTCCAAGAAAATTAAGGAAAGATTGAAAAGTTGGTGTTTCAAATGGCTATCTCAAGGAGGTAGGTTGACACTAGTTAAATTGGTGTTGGAAAGTATCTCAGTCTATTAATTGTCTTTGAATCACATTCTAAAATTGATGTTGGAAAAAATCAAAAGGAAATGCTTCATTTTCCTATTGATTGGGAAGCGATAAAATGAGGGGATCCCTCTAGTGAAATGGAATAAAATTGCAAGACATAAAAAGGATAGAGGATGGGACCTGAAGAATTTTATTTTTTTGGACAAGCTTTGGAAGTGAAGAGTTTATAGGCATTGCTTCACGATGGTGGCCTATGGGGAAGAGTGATGATGGAAAAATGCATATGTGAAGGAACAATAGAGTGGATAATGAGTGAGAGGATTCAATTAAAGGAGCTTTTGTAATCTAGAAAGCTTTGGTAAAGGCATTCCCTTTGGTTGGAAAATAGTTAGTTTGGAAAGTTGGTAAAAGTAATTGGGTCAAAATTGGTGAAGATTCCAAGATCGAATATTCTTGAAACTATAGAATTTTAAGGCCTTTGATAAATATTCTTCATTATCAAGTTATTTTTAGTTTAGCATATGCAAAGTCCCAAAGTGTGATAAATAAGTGGACACAAGATTGGAAGAGTCAAAATTATCTATACATGCAAGAAGAATATGCTAAAGAATGGAATCAATATACCCATGAACTAAAACACGGTGCTTTGAAACTCAATGACCAAGAATACGAATTAAGGTGGTCAAAGAACAAAGGTTCATGGGTTTATATATAAAAACTAGGGTATGCAACTAAAAAGGAGGAACAAGTCAAAGAAACAAAAGAGTGCTAGAAACAAATATGGAAACTAAACAGTATTCTTAAAAATAGAATATTTTTGTTGTTGGCAATGTCAAACAAAATCTTAACTTGGGATAATATTAAAAAATAAACTAGCATGATCCTGGATGTATGATGTCTAAAAAATGAGTAAATTGTGGATCACCTATTTGTAATGAAGCAAAAAGCTATCAAATGTAAACAACGATTGGAGAGGAGCAACATGTTTTGAGAAATGGTATAAGGATTAATTAGTTGTTTCCCATAGGGATTTCCCATGTTTTGTATTATGGGGGGTTTCACTTGCAAAAAATAACATGATATTCCAAGGATATTCTAACTATACAAGTTGGCCATCATATTAGATTTGCCTATGGAGGATCATGGAAGCCTAAAAATTTCAAAGATCAAAGAATTTTAAAAGCTCCATAGATAAACAAAAATAAGGCTTAGGGCTTCTTTGACAGTGCTTTCCAAAGAAATCCATCTAATTGTGGTTTTGGTTGTATTTATATTTTAGTGAATCCCATCATATCTCTTTAAAGTATGATACATCCCTAGGGAAAAATTATAGAGTTGAATTCTATGCATTATGGTTATTGTTAAAATGAGCAATTGGAAAAAATATTGACAGGCTCCAAGTGATGGGAGATTCTAAATTGATTATGGGTTGTACAAATGGTAGAACCCATATAGAAAATATGGTGCTTAACCCAATCATTAACAAGCTTCCTAAGATAAGAATGAAGTTTTTTGAAATTTCTCTCACATTTATAAAGAATTCAATGAACAAGAAGACAGATTATCTAAAGAATCATTATCACTACATGAAGGGTTTATATATATAGTAAGTTAAAGATGAATTTTTCCTTCCAAAATCAATGTTTTCACTATATTTATTTTCAAGAAAAATTAAAATTAAAATTAAAAATCAAAAATAAACAATAAAAACAAAGTTCAAATATTGTATTATATAAGTTAATTTTGTGTGTGTGTGTATAGAGAGAGAGAGAGAGGGTATGTGGGTAGCCCTAGGGGTTAGCTCAATTAGTTGAACCTTCAACCCGAGGTATGTTGTCGACGTGTTGCCAACAAGGAGGCCATATGTCACAAGTTAAAATCTGGTCAAATCCATTACGGTTACCAACTACTATTATAACTAGTGGTTGAGTCAACCTCCATCCGAATATTCCAAGGAAGAGGTAGAGATCCCACAAGGTTTTCCTTTAAGAAAATCAAACTAGTTTTATAAGAAAAATATAAAATGAAAGTTTTAATAAAATTAATTTGAAGCAAAGATATTGAAGAAATTTGAACTAACCATGCAACCCCCTCAAAACTATGAAATGAATTCTCAACTTGGTTATTGAAAACACTCATGTTAAGATTGTTTCATTACTTATTGAAAAGTGATGTTAAACTTAAGGATAGAAATAGCCTGAAATCTTGATTATGGAAAGGCTTGAATTATTTTGTTTCAATGTTGAAAAAATAGCTTTATTGAAAAAAAGGCAAGCAAGCTCTATTGTGAAGATTTGAATAAAGACACAAGAATGGTGTGGAAAATTTTATAAGGTGGTACTATTTTCTTTCATAAAAAAATGTGTGGACACATGTATAAGTGTCCCGAATGTGAGAGGTTGTGGATCTAATGGTACATTTACTTAGGCTTAATGCAAACATCCAATGTGAGAGGTAGATATGGAGAATAAAGACACATTGAGATTGTAGTCAATAAGTGGATCCAAATGTCAAATTTTACTATAACTCAGCACTGAAATTATTGCCAATAATTTATCTTAACCATAAATTACAATTGTTGATATAAAATATGAAATTATGCAACTAACCTATAGTTGAGTTATAATTCAGAAAATTGACAGCATAAGCATACAGTAAACCAAGCACATCAATGGACAAACACTAGAAGTTACCCTAGAAACCCTAATGTGGGGAAAACCAGCTAAGAGGGGCTTTTATTGGGAATTCAAGAGAAAAAATGCAACAGCGGAATTATCAAAAAAATCTTACAAAATTTTCTCGACAAATTTCTCTCATTCATCAGCAAAAATTCGCCCAATTGTTGGTTGCACGGCCCAGCCTTTCCTGGCCATGTACGAACTTGTCACATGTATGACTTGCTTGTTGTTGGATGGTATGGCATGTGTACGGCCCTAGTAGGTTGAGAAAACTCGGCCTCTTCCTCATTGTTTGTTGTTTCCTAGAATCGACCCCTCTTTGTTGACCATCACAGGCCAAAAATGGCCTCTACTGGCTACCCAAATTTGGCCCTAAACTTTCCCTCTCTTCCTATGTTTCTCCCTCTTTTTATCCTACCCAAGCACCCTCTTCTTCTCCTACCCAAGCACCCTCTTATTCTCACCTACTCAACCTCACAAATGATAATGTGTGTCATCTCACCCTCAGTCCCTTCCTTTATCCTCCTAGCAAACATCATTTCTTCCTTGAGATGTGTGCCATTTTATCCTCCAAGGCTCCAAGGAGGTGTGCCCCCCTTGGTTGGGCCCCACAATCCACTCAAGAGTCCATGAGGTGCACCCCACTAGCCAAGGACCCCCAATCCACTCAAAAGACAAAAATTGTGTTGCATGCCTAAGTTATACTTAGGATAATATAACTAAAGTTGATATGGGTTGTTTTATGTGTCCATCATATACCCTATGACACATAGACATAAGTGAGACACCCACTGAGTTAAAAAACTAACACTCCCTCTTAGCAAGGGAGGTCTCCACTTGGATCAATATCTGACCCCATCAAATAATTGTTGTTACTATAGTTTCTCCCTATGAATAGAAGATCCTCCTTCTACCTCTATTGCACTCTCATCTGATGTCCCGCTCTACTCTTCCATCGATTTCAAGTCATACCAACTGACAGTCTTGAATGAAGCCACTCGTTTACAAAACTCAGCCACTCACACTGATCTCTGATCCAATATCCCCTTAGACCCAACTACGGGTCGTCCCAGCACCATGTACATCATACCCTCCTTGATGCCAAGCCTCATTGTTGCATCCAAGGTCACTCCCTCTGACCGTATGAACACATGTCCATCCTCAAACATCATTGCATACCCCATATCCTATAGAGTTGATACAAAGGGAAATTTGACCTTCATCTCTAGTGAAAACATCACCTCATCCACCTCCAGAGAACCACCTGACTCTAGTTGGAATCTGATGCATCCAACCCCTTTTACTGCATGCATGGTGTCAACCCCATTACCCACATGTGAGTCTGAGCCCATATTTGAAACACTAAGGAACACCGACCTCATTCTCATCATATGGAGAGATGATCCACTATCCACGAACCATGCCCCACTTTCCTCCATCTCAAACAATCTACCACTGCTTAAAAGAGAGGCAACCAGAGAAAAATCATCCTCAAATTTCTCTACAAAATCATATATCTCAGTATATGGTGTTGTTGCAACCTCTACCTCCTCCTTCTTCTTCTTCTTCTTCTTCTTCTTCTTGGGACACTAGCTGGCACAATGGCCAGTGTTGTGGCCACTCCATTTCTCCTCTTCGCATGAAGAGCCACATTCTCCTCCTCTTCACTCTTTGGTTGGCTAGCCTAAGTGGGATCAACTCTCAACTCCTCCTGGGTGAAGTCATCCCATAAACTCTCCCAATCAAGGAGTTTCTCGGAAAAATACTTCCCATTGCTTGGTGAATCCATTCAATTTTGTCCTCACCAACTCAGTCTCGTCCACGACCTCTCCCACAACCGTCGGTTCATCTCTGATTTGAGTGAACTTCATGAGGTAAGTGACCATCGACTCTCCCTCTTTCATCTTCGTGCTTCTCAGCTTCTCTCTAAGAAACATATTCTTACTTTGGTTATCAGACTAGTATAGATTCACTAGGGCCTCCCACATATCCTTGGCAGTCTTCTCGCCAAATAGGTGAGGAATAATGTGGTCTTTGACTCCATCCACAATTTTTCGCCTTGTCTTCACATCCTTCTTGAAGTGGTATGATTTCTATGTTGGATTAGTTGGAAGTACTACCTTCCCTTCAGAAAACTCCCACGATCCATTCTCCTCCAACAGCAAACCCATTCTCTCCATCCATGGACTAAAGTTTGAGGCACCCTCCAACCTATCTTCAAAGATTAAGCATGGATTGTCCATTTGAGTCAGTTGCTCTGAATCCCACACACTTTATGGTCACATGTGCCCTTGTTGATTCACTCTCTAGTCTTCACAAAAAATAACTTGGCTCCTTCTGTAGTCATAGGTTGAGGTCTGATACCATGTTGAATTTTACTATAACTCAGTAGTGAAATTATTTCCAATAATTTATCTTAACCATAAATTATAATTGTTGATTTAAAATCTGAAATTATGCAACTAACCTACAGTTGAGTTATAATTCAAAAAATTGGCAGTAGAAGCATACAGTTAACCAATCACGTCAATGGAAAAACACCAAAAGTTACCCTGGAAACCCCAATGTGGGGAAAACCAGCTAAGAGGGGATTTTATTGGGCATTCAGGAGAAAAATTACAGCGGTAGAATTATCAAAAATTTCTTACAAACTTTTCCCAGCAAATTGCTCTCATTCCTTAGCAAAAATTTTCCCAATTTTTGGTTGTACAACACAACCTTTTCTATCCATGTACGGCCCAGGTACTGCTTGTACGGAATTGGACCATGTACGGTCTGGTTGTTGTTGGCTGGTGCATCCCTAGAAGGCTGAGAAAACTTGCCCTAAGCTTGACCTCTTCCTCATTATTTGTTTTTGCCTAGAATCATCCCCTCTTTTCTCACCAGTACGACCCAAGAATAGTCTTTGTTGGCTACCCAAATTTGTCCCTGAACTTTCCCTCTATGCCTCAGTTTCTCCCTCTTCTTCTCCTTCCCAAGCACCCTCTTATTCTCACTTGCTCAACCTCACAAATGAGAATGTGTGTCCTCTCACCCTCAGCCCCTTCCTTTATCCTCCTAGCAGCCACCTTTTCTTCCTTGAGATGTGTACCAGTTTAGCCTCCAAGGCTCCAAGGGTCTTATTGAAAGTGCATACAACCTTATTGAAATAAATTGAAAAGGAAATGGAGTGCTTGGGTTCTAAGGTGAAGAATGATCACAAGATCTCCAACAAGGATGGATCACCAAAATAGAGTGAGACTTCAAGTGTCATAATTTGGGCTATCAAATTAGGAAAATAAAGTGTCCCTCGTTTAATAGGGATGGTTGGAAACAATGAAAAAGCATTCTTCCCTGCAAGACCTAAACACTAAGAAGAAGACCAAGTGTGTAATGTATTAGTGCATGGATAGTGCATCCCTTTCATGGGACCACATCAACAAATAAGGGGCACTGAGGAAGAAACAACGGATTGGTCAAACTTCAAATATACTTTGAGTTGAAGTATTTAGGTGAGAATTGCTAAAAAAAATGCCTCTTATGAGGTGAAGCAAGGACAATTATACTTGAAGGAGATGAGAAAGTTCACTAATCGGAGAAAGTATGCTTTAAAACTGATAGAAGAATCCAAATTGGACAAACTCATCCATGAACTTGAGGAGAAAATCAAAACCATGGTATAAACATTTGCTCCTACAACACTTGTAGTAGTGGTGTACAAGGAAAAACTTTTTCAAGCAAAGGCTTTTTCAAGCAAAGGCAATAAAAAAAACTAGGAATCATGTTCAAGGGGAGGATAAATAATGAAAGCAAATAGAGCAAGAAAAGAGTCCTCTAGGGGGTTATGATGGTATAATGGCCGCCATTGATTGGTTGAATCCCCATCATTCAAAGATTGATTACCATGAAATGGTAATACTATCACAGTTAGATAAACTTTTTCCATGCACACAAACAAAAATGTGCATAAAGGTTGTATGGCCTTCGCAATCCAAGTGGGCATGGTGGATGAATAAATAATGCACTTACCTATCATCCAAAGTTTATATACCATAGGTGTGTTTCCTAAAGAGTTATAAAGAATGCCACTAGATTAATAACTCAATTATAACACTGACTTAGCACCTAGAGAAACACCAATCTCTAAAGCACCTTATCGAAAAAGTAGCACTAACTTGTTAGATTTGAATTTGCAATTGAAGAAGTTGCTAGACAAGGGAGTTCATTAGACCCAATGTGTCATCGTGGGGTGCATCAATTTTGTTTGAAAAAAAAAAGATGGAACCTTCAAGATGTGCACTAAATACAAAATTTTGAACAAGATGACCATCAAGAACCAATATCCCTTACAAGAATTGACAATTTGTTTGACTAGTGGAAGATTTCCAAAATATTTTCCAGTATATACTTGAAATCAAGATGTTTACACAATCTCACACCCAAGATGAAAATTTCTAACACCTAGATGGAGACATGTAACTAGGAGGATGGTTATTGTCACCTCACCATCACTCTACACTTTACAAAAATGTAAACCTAAGTAAAGGAGGGTTTCCCTATAGTTGCTAGGCTTAATTCTTATAGTGTAGAATGGGAGTAAAATGGTCTTAACAACATGAACAAATGGATATTGAAAGTTTAAATATTAGGGATGATGGATGAAAGAGGATCTAGTTCCTTGTTTCTTGGGATATGGACTCATGGATGCAATCTAAGAGGACGTTCTACTAAGGATAAATAAGAAAGAAACTACAAGATGAGAAGGGAAGGGACACGCAATAGGAGCTCCTCAACCAAACTATTCTAGAATATGGTCAAGCTTTTACTCGCAATAGGAGGTCTATGTATTTAAACCCTTCCTCTTAAATACAAGGGGCAAGATTTTTCCCACAATGGATACATATGATTTTAACTCCTCTTCAACAAAACGATTCTCCTAGATTTAGATTTAACACTCTCAACATGCAATGACAAGCATACTAGATGTGGAATAGAACATATGCCACACATAAAATATCAATGAACATAAAAAACATAACTTACAACAAAGTTACTTTACTCCAATTCTTGGAGCAACTTGCTCACCAATTTATTCCATTCAATCAAATCTAAGTACAAATGAAGAGGAGAATTCTTTATATTGATTAAGAGCCTCATAAAACAATTAATAAAAATAGTGGGTGCCCTCAAAACAATTGGCAAAAACCATGCCCTTCAAACCATGGGAAAAACAAGTGGGTGACCTCAAAATCATTTTTAAATAAGAATAATATTCTTTGGTCAAATGAATTTGAGGGGGTTTCCACATGTAAATTTCCAAGCATGAAATCATTCTTCTAGATATGCATGAAAATGCCTAGTGTCTTCATTAATTACTTCTTTTAGAAACTTTTTTGACCAAGAGACCAACAAAATAGCTCCTTTAGTGTGCTCCCTTGACATTTATGCGATGGTACAAGTTACAATTCACTTCACATGTGTGTAAAGGTGTGAACAAGGTCAAATAAATCCTCATAGTGGAGCACACCATCTAATAACTTAGGGAGGCATGCGATGAGATGGAAATGATGTTTTACATGCTGGAAATTGAATGAGCTGAAAAATACATAATAAAATGGCTACAATAATGTGTTACATCAAGGGTGTGATAGTCAATACAAGATCAAGAGAAGAATGGCATGACCAAGTGCATACCATGTTGATCCCTAGTTGTTGAGGGGATGCCATATGTATTTTCCAACCTTTATATCATCCCTCTACAATAAGGAATCAACACGACATGTGTTAGATCATACCATTCTTCTCTTGATATTTGTGTTTTGATGTAACACATTGTGTAGCCATTTTATTATGTATTTTCCATCTTATGCAATTTCCAGCATGTAAAACATCTTTTTTAGCTCATCACACACCTCCTTAGGCTACTAAATGGTGCAATCCACTATGAATTATTTGACCTTGTTCACACCTTTACACCCATGTGAAGTGACTTGTAACTTGGACCATTGCACAAATTTCAAGGGTGCATATGCTAAAGGAGTTATTTTGTTGGTTTCTTGGTCAAAAAAGCTTCTAGAAGAATTAATTAATGAAGACACATGGAATTTTCATGCATATCTAGAAGAATGCCTTCATCCTTAGAGATTTACACATGGAAAACCACTAAAATTTGACCTATTCATTAGACCAAAGAATATTATTATTAGTTGAAGATGGCTTTAAGGGCACCCACTTGTTTTTCCCATGGTTTGAAGGGCATGGTTTTTGCAAATTGTTTTGAGGGTGCCCATTATTTTTACCCATGGTTTTTCCAAGCCCTTTATCTATATAAAGAGCTCTCCTCTTCATTTTTACTTGGAGTTGATTGAATGGAAGAAACTTGTGGGAAAGTCGCTCCAAGCATTGTGGTAAGGTAATTTTGTTGTAAGTTACGATTTTTCATGTTTGGGTAATCTTTTAATGTGTGGCATATGGTCTAAATGCACATCTAGTATGCTTGATATTGTAGGTTGAGAGTGTTAAAGCTAAATCTAGGAGAATCTTTTTCTTGAAGGAGTTAAAGGCATGTGTATCCATTGTGTGAAAACCCTCGCTCCTTGTCTATAAGAGGAAGGGTTTAAAGCCATAGACCTCCTATTGTGAGTAAAATCTTGACCATATCCTAGACCAATTAGAATGAGGAACTCCTATTGTGAGTCCTTTCCCTTCTCATCTTGTAATTTCTTGCTTATTTGTCCTTAGACCAAAAAACAAGGCACTAGATCCTCTTTCATCCATAATCCCAATCTTAAAACTTTCCATCTCCATTTTTTTGTGTTGTTAAGCTCATTTTACTCCCACTCTACACTACAAATTGAGCCTAGCAACTATAGGGAATTCCCCATTGACTTAATACTTTTCATATTTGGGTGTGAGATTGTGTGTCAACACAAGGTACAAAACAAATATGTGCCCAACATATTGTTTACACCTATTGCATCGACTATGATTCCTTGGTATTGCCCTTGCTTTGACAAATGCTCCTGTTATTTTTATGAGGTTGATAAATGATGTCTTCAGGCAATACTTGGATAAATTCCAACAAGTTCACAAACTAGGGAGGAGCATGAAACAATTTGAAAATGCTAAGAAAACACAAACTATATGTGAAACTAAGTAAATTTGGGAGTTGTACAAAATAGAAATTCAATATTAAGGCTTTTACGTGGCTATTGTTGCAAAATAAGGCTCTTACCTAGGACAAATTACAAAGGAGAAATTTTCAAGGTCCTGGAAGATTTTGTCTTTGCAGACAAGATATAGAAACAAACCTCCATCTTATTCTTACTTGGAAGTCTAGACAAGGAATAAGTGAATTACAGGTCTTTCAATTAATTGGGTTGGAGCCTCCATAGAGGTAGCTTAAAAAATATGGCTTTGTTATCAAGAAACAAAATACTTCAAAGGTCTTCCTCTCATAGTTGCTTGGGGGATTTGGATAGCAAGGAATCATTCCATTTTTTAAGACAATAATCCTTCTTCTTTGAAATGTGTCCTTCAAAGCTTAAGCATCCTATTATCCTTTCCTTAGTGCTCCAAAATATCCCATTCAAACAAACTACAATAAATTTTGATCCAAAAGGACATGCCATGGACTTTCTTTGATGGGGATTCTCAAGGAGATCTTTGGGGGCATCATCCATCTATCAAATGACCACACCATCTCTTTCTCAACTTGCATTCAGAATGAGACAAACAACTTTTGTGAACTCGTGGCCCTCAAGCTCACTCTACACTTAACCCATGAAAAGGGTCTTAATCACCTTCATATATATGGAGATTCCTTTCCAGTTATCAAATGGATGAAAGGGGCCTTCAAGTTATAGAACTATACACTTCTTCCTTTATTTCAAGATATCATAACATGTCAAAATATTTCTTTCACGTTACTTTTGATTATGTTTACAGGAGAAAAAACCAAGCAGTTGATAGACTCTCAAAAGCAAGATTGGCGTTGAATCAAGGTGTATGGAAAGTTACAAAGACCACCAAGGTTATCCTGATAGAATATTTTCATGACACATGGTTGTAATTATGAATAGTTGTTATACTTTATGATTACCTACCTTATGCTACAAAATCGAAGATGAATTTGACAAACTGCATTCTTGTACAGAACTTTATAAGTTTTTATTTTGTTTCTCTTGAACATTATCAATAGCTCTTGAAATCTCGTCACATTGTAACAATTAATAGTATATTTTTCTTATGATAATACTAATGGACAATCGGTTTTGGGATTACAGCCAGCAAGATGCTAATGGCATTTATGGATGTAATTTTATTCCTTTTTATAAATAAAATTACTAGATTTTTCCTTGGAAAAAGAAATTCAGTGTCTTGGTCATATAATTTTAGGAGGATTAAATGTTGACCTAGAGAATAATGAAATCATTATTATTTGGCAAGAATGAATTATTGATCCTATTGGATTTAGCAAGATATTACAAAAGGTGTATAGAAGGATTCTCAAAGATTGTAGGGCCACTCTCCCAAATTCAAAGAAAGGGAGAAATATTATTTTGGAGTTCCTTGACTAAAGAAAGATTTCAATTGTTTAGGAAGTTCCTTGCAACAAAATATGTGTTCATAATACAAGACATTGTGAAAGAATTCCTCATGTGCATTGATGATTGTCATGAGTTAGTTAGTGGTCTGCTAATGCAAGAAGAATGAGTAGTAGGTTATGAATCAAGGAAATCAAAAAAATGTGAACTAAACTATCCAACTCATGAGTTATTAACAATGGTTCATGCTTAGAAGAAACATGTAATATGAACTTGATATTGAACATGTAATGGAGAAACAAAACAAAGTGGTTGGTGCACTTAGCAAAAAGTTGAAGCTAAACAACATTTTAAGAGGTGCAACAAAGTTTGTTAAGCCTTGCAACACAATAGAACTTGGAATGATGATCAAATAAGGAAGTACTAGGGTTATCACTTAGCAGAGCATGAAATTTGACATTGGGAAAACAAAGTTAATATCCCAAAAGGCATAATTAAGAATAGGGTCATTGTTTCTTCCAAGAGAAGGTATTTACTCCAAAGGTAATCTTCTACAAGTTCCAAGGGGCTAACAACACCTACAAACAAACTCTTAAAAAGAAAATGTGGAGGGACATTCAAGAACCAAAGACGAATAAGGAAAAGCCTCACATGTTCTTTGATGGGGCTTCACATAGTAACCAAGTTGGGGTGAGTGGAGTGTGAGCATATTTCCAGTTTCCTTTGATATTATGTGGATTCACTTTTAGTGCAAGCTAGCTATAAAGGCATTATCATGTTGAATAACATGAAATGATTATTATGTCCTTAGCAGCATTGGAAAGGACATTCAGAAATATACAAGTTATGGTGGACTCAAAACTCATTCTCTTGAATGGATGGCACTTTAGAGAACACGAATATGAATCTTAAATGAGCAATGGCCTAATCATTAGAGCTGAAATTTTATTCCATTAAATAACATTGCATCATGTGACAAGGAATCTCAATCAAATAGCTAATGGGATATCAAAATAGGCATGTGGTAACCTGTGGGATATTTATTGGAAACAAGGTTCATGTAAGGTAATGTAGAGGGTCTTGCTCACAAGAAATTTTTTCGTATAACCCTCTTGGAAAAATGTCAAAACAGTAAAGGATAACACTTGATCTCTTTGAAAGGATGGAAGGGTGTTATTAAGAAATCTATTTTGTGGAAATTTGTAGTCCTCTATATAGGTTTTATATGTTTCTCTTAGAACTTTTACCATATGGAAGACTCTTAAACATGTATATTTTTTATCAAAGATTAATGGAAGAGAGTATTAAGTTTTTTTTCCAAGGAAAAATAGAATGGCATCGTTTAAGGTGCATAATGTGCCTAATTTAATGCACCCAAGATACCAAAAGACTTATGTAGCTTTGAAGTAGTGTTTTTATCCTAAAATGAAGAAGTATGGGGTGGAATGTGGAAAAATGCCTAGATTGCCAAAAAAATGAAGGTCGAACATCAACATCCTACATGACTATTGCAACCACTCAACATACATAAGTGGAAATGGGAAGAGATATATATATATATATATATATTATCACAAGATCATTAAATTCAATAAGGATAAATCACTGACTAAAATGGCTCACTTTATTCCAATAAAGACCACCCATAAAGCAACTCATATAATCCAAATTTCAAAAAGGGATATAAGGGACATTGCATGGAATGCCAAAGATTAATATGTTCTATTTCAAGCACTAGCCATACAATTGAGCTTTGTGTATCATCTAGGCTAAACACACTATCGGTGGATGCGTTGACGATGTATGTGATGAGGTGATGTCAGACTTGGAAAGTCTACCTCCTTTGGTACAGTTTGCACACAACAATTTGTTGATGATTGCATCTATGTGAGACATTTTCTAGGACACAAACCTGAGAGGGGTGTGTGGTTCCTATCTAAGACAGAGCTGGAAAGTAGAGATGGTCTCCTCCTTACAAAGAGTAGAGAAGAAATCTAGATGATTCTCTTGTGTAACGCAGTGAGAAAGAAGATCTACAGAGTTGGGCGTGCTTGTGGCTGAGCACAAGGTGAACGTGTGAAAGCCCAAAGTGTTGGGTGCATCGTCGTGAGACAGAAATGAAGATGATGCATTAGCCTCCTCTAAGTAGAGAGTTGACAAGAAAATCCAGATGACTCTCTTGTGTAATGCAGTGGAAAAGAAGATATGTTGAGTGGACGTGTATGTGGACGAGCACAGATGAACGTAATCCTAGTGGTTGAGCAATAGTGAAGAAGTGGTTCTTCTGTGTAATGCAATGAGCCAGAGATATGGACCTCCACATGGATGTGTACCTAGTGGATGAGCACTAGTGGGTGTATAAGATCCCTTGATATATTGTTCAAGAGTCAGACCTGCATGTAACCCTAACTGTAATTTAAAGGGTATAGGTCAGCCCCACCTTATTATGATAGATAATTAATGTAAAGATAATTAATCTTGTTATTATTAATTATATTGTGAGTTAGTGAGGTCGGCCCTGTTGTGCCAATAGACACTTTTGTTGACAGGTTTAGTCTAGTATAAGTAAAGGTAAATTCCCCATTGAGGAATCATATCTTTTGTATGAGTTTGGTAATTTCAGCAAGTACACCTTCTTGGGAAAAGTGCACACCTCTCTTGGGCGCTAGTCTTCTAGGGTTTGAAAGCACCCTCTTGTGTGCTAGGTTTTCTTGGTGGTGAAGGTCTTTCTCTTTAAGAATATAGCAAAGGATTTGGCTGGGTTTTCTTCCCTTGTTGAGAAGGGTTTCCCAGGATACTTCTTGTGTTCTTGTGCATGGTGTTTCTTCTTATGATCTTGGTTGTTGCAACATTATTGGTTATGGTTAAGTTAAATGCTAAAAATGGAATGAACTTCATGCTTAACCTTTCTTATTGAAAAATCAACATGGTATTAGAGCATAGGTCTTGAAGAACCCCTGCACAAGCATTGAAAAGACTAAACCATCCTCCTTCTGCAGTTCCATACGGCCTCTAGGGTTTCTGCAAAAATCTGTATGGCCCTCATTTGATCATCCCTTTCACCCCTTTATAAGTGGATTTTGGAGCTAAAACTTGGATCAAGTTGTACGGACCTCCTCAGTGCATCTCCAGAGACCTTCAAAATAAAATTCCGAGGATTTTGATTTTTTGGCCCTAGGGTTTCTAGGGTGCTGATATTTTCTGCAAAATCCTAATCTTGGGATTTCTGCAACTTCTTGAAGAAACGTTTTTTTTAATTCAACAAGCATTCTTGTGACACTCACCAAGTTGATTGTTGGCATTCATAAGCCCAACAAAATACAAGGTTACTAATCCAACCTAATCATTAGGTTTTCCAAATCCAGTTGGCGAGAGTTTGAAGAATCTGAACAAATGAAGAACAAAACCTTAGTAGAAGATAGGCTTGATGGAGCAAGCAACTTCAGCTCCTGGAAATCAAGGCTTCAGGTCACCCTTGAAGAAGATGACTTTTTGGATGTGGTAACTAAAACTTTACCAGCCACAGCTGCTGATGAAGAGAAGAAGATAAGAAAGGAAGAAGATGTCAAAGCAAGAGATCATCTCTCACCTTGTATTTCCAACCTAAAGACAGCTTATGAAATGTATGAAGCACTAAAAGAAATGTTTGGAAGTGACAACACCCTCAGAGCTCTTACCTTGAAAAGCCAACTTCAAAGTATCAAGATGACGAAAAGTGACACAATTGTTATCTTCTTTATGAAGATATCAAATATTAAAGAACAGCTAGAAGCCATTGGAGAAATCATGTCCGATAGAGAACTTGTCTTATCCACTCTCAACAATCTTCCAAAACATTGGGAGCCTTTTCTTCAAAGTATCAGTGGAAGAGAAAGTCTACCAACCTTTGATCGCCTATGGACACATTGTACTCAAGAAGAACTTAGACTTAGAAATAGAGGAGTAAAATACACCCCAAAAGAAAATCATGCTCTTGAACTTCATACAAAGAAAGGAGGAAGATTCAAAAGAAACTTCAGACAAACATTCAAAGATGAGAAGTCTTCATCAAACCTAGGTTATAATCAGAGAAGAAATGTTTCAAAAATTCAATGCTTCAGATGTGACAAATATGGGCACTATGCAAGAAATTGTCCAACCAGGAAGAAGGGAAGACAATATGCTTATATCGCTGACATTGATCCAGTTCCACCTCAAAAGAATGAAGATAAGAGAGAGGAGAAGTACTTCCTCTAAAATAAACATGAATACAAACCCAGGTAAATCAATTGATCTCTAATTTTATAGTTGATTGCATTCTTAATAAATGAAGGATATTATCCCTAGTATGGGAGCCCTCAAAGAATTGAACCATTATCCCTGGTACGAGAGTCCAAACCTTATTTGATTGATTATTATGCTGGACAAAAAGATATAAAAGGATCTAACAAAGCAATAAAGGAAGATTCCCTTCCTTCAAACTTCAAAGAGAGTTACTTGACTCGGAGGGAGTCAAAAACAAAACAAAAGGAAGAAAGAGTTAATATCCTCAGCAATCCAGAGGAAGAAAGACAGTATTTCAGCAAATCCAGCTACTCCAGTTGATATGACCAGAGATATTACAGTGGGGCACAAAAGGCATGCCCAGGGTCGACAAAACTTTGCTAGAAGACAGAAAAGCATACAAGTCACTCAAGGGACACCTTAAGAAAGCAAAAGAGTTTCTCAAAGCTATCCTTCAATCATGAGCCACTTCATTGAAGAAACAACAAGAGAAACAAGTATGGCAAGATGCCATAACAGAAGAATACCAGTGTATCTTAAAGAATGATATATAAAATATTATTCAAAGACCAAAAGGGAAGTTTGTGGTAACTTCCAAGTGGATCTATAAGAGAAAGCATGCAGCTAATGGAAGTGTCAAGAAATACAAAGCCAACGAATACTCACAAACAGAGGGAGATGTCTATGATGAGACACTTGATCCAGTAAGCCTGATATGCTTCCATCCATACTACCATCCATGAGTTGGAAACTATATCAGATGAATGGATTATTGATGAGTTTGGGTTTCAGCAAGAGTGTTGTTGATCCAAACCTATATTATTACAGTGTTGGTGATGAGAGCATGATTTTGATGACTTATTCAGAAAGCCTTGTTGTTGAAAACAAGTAAGCCTTTACTTCTGATTTCAAGATAAAGGATCTGAGTATGATGCTCTACTTCCTGGAAGTATGGTCGAGAACCAATGAGATTTTCCTGAGTCAAGGAAAATATACAATGGGAATGTTAAAGTTCAGTATGACATGAAACAAAAACACCGTGATAGATTTGAAGAAAATGAATGATGATGATTCATACGAGATTGATCCACAACTGATTGGACCATTGATGTATCTGGTTAACACCAGACCTGATTCATGCTATGCAGTGAATATGCTTAGCCAATCCATGAGCCAGTCGATATAGACTCACTGGAGAATAGTAAAGCATGTATTGAGATATACACGAGGCACAGTTTGATATGGTTTGAGATATGCCTCCGAGTGTGAAATTGAGTTTGCAGGGATATTCCTATACAGATTGAGAAGAGAGTACAGTAGACTGGAAGAGCACATCCGGTCGTTGTCTTACCGTGAAGGTTGCCATGGTTTCCTGATGCAGCAAGAAACAAAACTTTGTGGCCTTGAGTACCATAGAAGCGGAGTATATAACATCGAGTGTGTAAAGCAATGTGGCTTCACAAGCTTCTGACAAATTTACTTGATCATGAGACGGATTCTATGATAATAATAAGAGTCGTGTGTAAAGCTCTTTGAGAACCTAGTGTTTCTTGATGGATCGAAACACATTGAGATGAAATATCATTATATCAAAGATATAATGCAGAGGAAACTAGTACACATGCAGTACCTTCCTACACATGAGCAGATTGCAAACATCTTCACCAAATTAGCTTGGTGAAGAATACCTCCCTAGTTGAGAGGGAGCATTGATGACTACAGCGAAGACAAATTTCAAAGTACATCCATGTGAGACTTGGCATGATTAAGAATGCCTCGCTAGCTGAGAGGGAGTGTTGATGATTGCAGTACACATGCAGTACCTTCCTACACATGAGCAGATGGCAGACATCTTCACCAAATTAGCTTGGTGAAGAATACCTCCCTAGTTGAGAGGGAGTGTTGATGACTACAGCCAAGACAAAGTTCAAAGTACATCTGTGTGAGACTTGGCATGATGAAGAATCCCTCCCTAGCTGAGAGGGACTGTTGATGATTGCAGCGATGTGAGACATTCTCTAGGACACAAACTTGAGAGAGAGCCCCTGAGAGGGGTGTGTGGTTCTTATCTGAGATAGAGCTGGAACGTAGAGATGGCCTCCTCTTTACAGAGAGTTGAGAAGAACTCCAGATGATTCTCCTATGTAACGCAGTGAGAAAGGAGATCTACAGAGTTGGACATGCTTATGGCTGAGCACAAGGTGAACATGTGAAATCCCAAAGTGTTGGGTGCATCGTCATGAGACAAAAATAAAGATGATGTATTAGCCTCCACTAAGCAGAGAGTTGATGAAAAACTCTAGATGACTCTCATGTGTAATGTAGTGGGAAAGAATATACGCTGAGTGGACATGCATGTGGATGAGCACAAGTGAACGTGATCCTAGTGGTTGATCACTAGTGAAGAAGTGGTTCTTTTGTGTAATGCACTGAGCCAGAGATATGGACATCCCTATGGATGTGCCCCTAGTAGATGAGCACTAGTGGGTGTATAAGATCCCTTGCTATATTGTTCAAGAGTTAGACATGCTTGTAACCCTAATTGTAATGTAAAGGGTACATGTCGGCCCCACCTTATTATGATAGATAATTAATGTAAAAGATAATTAATCTAGTTATTATTAATTATATTGTGAGTTAGTGAGGTCGGCCCTGTTGTGCCAATAAACACTTTTGTTGACAGGTTCAGTCTAGTATAAGTAAAGGTAAATTCCCCATTGAGGAATCATATCTTTTGTGTGAGTTTGATAATTTCAGCAAGTACATCTTCTTGGGAAAAGTGTGCACCTCTCTTGGGTGCTAGTCTTCTAGGGTTTGCAAACACCCTCTTGTGTGCTAGGTTTTCTTGGTGGTGAAGGTCTTTCTTTTGAAGAATATAGCAAAGGATTTGGTTGGGTTTTCTTCCCTTGTTGAGAAGGGTTTCCATGGATACTTTTAGTGTTCTTGTGCATGGTGTTTCTTCTTGTGATCTTGGTTGTTGCAACATTACTGGTTATGGTTAAGTTAAATGCTAAAAATAGAATGAACTTCGTGCTTAACCTTGCTTATTGAAAAATCAACTCAATTGCTATCATCAATCATTTTTAGGGCAAGCCCCTTTGAGACTATATATGGGAAAAAGAGCAACTCCTCTATTAGATGAGACAAATTGGAAGTTGGCTTCAAGAATGGAGGCTTTAACGGAAATGGAAGCCATTGTCAAGAAGAAATATTCAAGTTTAAACAAAGCACAAGTAGGCAAAAAAAGTAGATGAACCGGAAAAAGGGATGAAAGTGACCTTTCAAGTTGGAGAAAAAGTATTTTTTAGGCTAACACCAAAAAGGAGCTCCTAGAAGGTAAGAAAAAATCATTACTAAATATTGTGAATTATTAGAGGTTTTGATGTATAGATCGAGATTGTGTCTTAAAAGCTAGCACTACCTCCAAGCATGTGTCTTAAATATATCTAGCATTGGGCTTGTGTCTTAAAGGCTAGCACTACCTCTACACTTGGAAATACATGTTTTTCATGTCCTATTACTTAAGTGCATACATGATCCCAATGATGTTATTAGTTATGATGATATTCAAATAAACCTTATTGAGGAACTATATACAACACAATTAGATCTTGGCTTCGAGACCATGGCAAATGATACATTACAAAGAGTAGGATAACACATGGGAGATGATGGAGAATATGAGTACATACCCCCATTTGTTTAATCCACTATTTAAAGCATCACCTCGTGTAGGGAGAGGGTGATGTGTTGATGTTTGGACAACATCGGGAAGACATTATCCTAGACTAATAATTAATAATATAATTATTAATTATTAAATAATATTATTGATGTAATATATAAATAATATATTTATAATACAAGGTATAAATATATATAGTAAATAAGTAGTTATTTATTATCCAAGGGATGCATTATTACATGGATGGTCACCATACCATATGTTCTCTATATATAGAACACCATCATTGTAATAATATATCGATTATAAATCATCTCATATAAAAACTCAATATGGTATGAGAGCAGGACTAGACTTGACTCCTTCATGGGAGGGCCCAAGAACATATAGAGAGTAGAGTGTTGAGAGTGATTTGTAGTGTATGAGTTATGATTTGTCCATCGTTTGTTGTGATTTGTAGTCATTAGCATTGGAGAAAGAATAGAGGGAAAATGATGTTGGGAAGAGACGGCTTAGCCCTTGATCAAGATAGTCATGTGAGAAAAGAGAGCTTGCAAGAAAGGAGAGTCGTTCATATCTCGTTTTCAAGTATGTCGACAATGGCTCTCTTGCCGACAACCTGCAGGGAAATTCACTTGCTCTAAGCTGGAGACAGAGACTAAACATCGCTCTGGATGTGGCAAATGGGATCTACTATCTTCAAAATTACGTCGTTCCCGTCTACGTGCACAGACATCAAGATCAACAATGTTCTGCTCGATGGCAATCTCCAAGCCAAGATTGCCAATTTCGATCTTGCGAAATCTACAGGTGAAGGCTTTTGCAATGACGAGACACGTGGTGGGCACAAAGGGACACATAGTGCCCGAGTATGTTGCCTATGGTCACATCACTCTGAAGCTTGATGTCTTCTCATTCGAGGTCGTCATGCTAGAGCTTCTCTCTAGAAAACCCGCTGCTTTTCCCGCACATAGAGATGTGCACAAGGAAGTTATGTTGTGGAATACAATTGGGGCTCTGGTCGAGGGTTCAAATCCTGAGGAGAAGCTTCAAGGTTTCATGGATCTGGCTTTGATGAATGCATATCTGTTGGATATGGATTTTGCCATGGTTGAGATGGCAAGGACCTGCGTCGATGAGGATTTGAATCATCGACCAACCATTGACGAGATTTAGAGGGCACTTTCAACGTGGCAATCTACTTCTTCTCCTCCCTCGTTAGAAGTGGACTCTTACCAATTCATATCTCCACTGCAACCACTTCAATATTATTCAAAGGGTTCTCTCTTGCCATGGATCTAGATCTTACACAAAAATGAACGTGGAAGTTGTGCCTAGACCTGAAGGGAAGTTTGTAATGATTTCAAAGTGGATTTACAAGATTAAACATGCAGTGGATGAAGTATTGATAAATACAAGGCAAGGTTCGTGGCTAGAGGGTTCTCCCAAAAAAGGGAGAAGACTATGATGAGACGTTTGCTCCTGTTGCTAGTGCAAGTGACAGAAAGAGTACTTATTGTGTATGTTTCAGTTTGGGCTCTACTATGATATATTGGGCTAGCAGGAAACAGAAGTTTATTGAAGCTTGTGATGCTTCTACGAAAGCAGTATGGCTTCGTACGTTGGTTTCTTGACTATTTGACCAGGCTTTGAATTCGACCGTAATACACTGTGATAATCAAAGTTGTGTGAAGCTTTTAGAGAACCATGTGTTCCATGACATGTCAAAGCACATTGAGATCAAGTACTACTACATCAATGATAAAGTCCAGAAGGGAGAAGTGAAGCTCCAGTACATCTCCATCGATGAGCATATAGCAGATATTCTGACGAAGCCCTTGTCCAAAGGGAAGTTTGTATACTTCAAGGACAAGCTAGGGCTTGTCGAGATTACTCTTTTGGTTGAGAGGGAGTGTTGATATTCTTACATTGTGGATAGTCAATGTGTTGTTGGATTGACATTCTCCCTGTGAAGAATGGTCCAGGTTGGATAGATTGTCGATATATCATGGACTGACATTTTCTGTGGAAAATGGTCCAGGACTGACATTCTCCTGTGACACAGATGGTGACCTGATCAGGATGAATGGTTCGTGCCCTATAGCACAAATGGTGACCTGATTAGGGAGGTTGGTACAGGACTGACATTTTCTCTATGATATGGTGACTTGATTAGAGAAAAAGGTCTGGGACTAACATTCTTCTATGACACTTGTAGTGACCTGATTAGAAGAATGGTCCTTGTAGCCCATGGTGTCAACGTCTAAAAGAACTGACATTCTTCTTGTGGCAAAGATGGCGACCTGATCAAGATGAATGGTCCTTGTAGTCACGAAACACTCCATTGAGTGTGTTGTTGAAATAATGTAACTGCGAAGAGCATTCTTATTATTATTGTTAATCCCCATTGTGGATTTATTGTTATTTTATTATTAGGATTAATCCCCATTGTGGATTAATCATGTCGGTAATTGTATAAGGACCAAATCCCCTTTTGCAGATTGGTCATCGGACAATTATAAAGGGCAGAATAAGAAGTTGGCCCCAGCAGTTATTATTGAAGACCCAGAATTAATTAAAGGTGGGTTTACCCACCCAAAGTGAGAGGTCGGCCTTGCCAGTGAAACCCTCTCACACGTGTTGGTCTTGTATATATAGGAGGCTAGTGCCTCACTTCTAAAACACAACTCACTTGCTCATTATCTTATGAGGCAAGCTGCAATTACCAGTTGGAGAGAGAAGAAAAAGAGTGGCGCATCTCTTGGGGAGGACTATTTGTATTGGTTTGAGTTATCTCTTGAACATTGTATAAGCTATTTATGATAAGGAAGCTTTTGTTGGGTTTTTTTCCCCTAGAGGGTTTCCCAGGATAAATGTTGTGTCTCTTGTGAATGTATATTTCTCAGTGATCTTGTTCTTATGATGCTCTTATCTATTGAAATGCAAAGAACTATAATAATGGCATAAACATTAACATGCTATCAGAGCCAACCTGAAGGAAACACTATTTGCAAGAAAAAAACGTCACTGCTGCAGCACCTGCAAATTAGGGTTTTGAAAAAGTATCTATTTTCAGCGCCCTAACCTCCTAGAAAGCTATGCCCTCCCCCAAGGATCAATTTGGCACCTAGAGCGCACCTTTTCAATGGCTGGATCTTCTGCAAAGTGAAACCCTAGTTTCACAAAAGTACCAGAAAACCAGAGTACCAAAAGTACCAGAGTACCAGAAGTACCAGAAAACCAGAAGCACCAGTCCAGAAATCCGCAGATCAAATTTGAAAGGGTAGAAGTTGGATTTTCGAAATTCCGACTGCACCAGCTAACTCGCCTCAGCTCAACGCATCTATCCCCTAGATCAGATTTTCAAAATTCAAAGTTTGAAAAATTAGGGTTTTCTCATAAAACCTTAAGTTGCAATTGCAATTGCAATCTCAGAACCAGTTGCAGTTGCAGTACCAGTTGCAGTTGCAATCACCCTTGAAGTTTTTGGTAATAATTACCGCTGCTACCAGATGGAGCCACTACCTGCAAATGTTATCCGAGGTATGTACTCACATATGTTTAATGGTTAAACCCTAAAGAGTATTTGCAGGAAAAGGGATCTCTTGTCATAGATCCAGAAGGATCTCAAGATCCAACACATTCAGAGGAATGATGCAACCTAGGTGTGATTATTCTAATATGCATCTATTTGTTATAAAATTATCTTGATTAGTGTTGCATGTTGAAGCTACGATCAAATTATTAGAAGGATTAAAAGATGATCATAGAGCTTATCCTCTAACCTAACCTTCTGTCAAGATAGCGTATTATCCTAGTGCAACAAACAGGCTGAAGAAAGCACTCGTCACTTGAGTGATGGAGACCTGGAAGAAAAGCAAGCACTCACTCTTGAGGACAAGGTTCCAGGTTTGATTAATCAAGATTCAAAGGTACACATGACAAGCTGATGACTTTAGTTGAGATAGCACTCGTCGTAAAGTATTATACTTGATAGCATGTGAGAATATAGAGGTATATGCTTTGTCTGATACAACTAACATCTCCTCTAAGAGAAACCTCGTGTGTTAGTTTCAGATTTCCATGGAAGAATGCTTGGTCACAACACTATGAGAGTGTTGACCTCATTTTGTATTTTATTCCTTACCTTTAATCTTTGTTTCAGATAAATTATAAGTGATAGCTCTAAAGGAGCTACTGTGATGATTGTTCATGCTATTGTTTTATATTATCAAGAAGGATATTATTCTTGCTTGTTGTTTTGTTGACCTTGCTCCAGGTCACATGAGGAAGCTATAGCGAAGGTTGCAGAAGGCAACGTG
>ML782277.1:146150-170823 GCA_009831015.1 Picea engelmannii
AGGTGAGTTTTGTAGATCCATATATTGTGGATTTAGAGGTAGCTAATTTTATAAGTTTTGCTTCAAATATATAAAAGTGAGCCTAATGGTTAAGGGCATGTGTTTCCTCCTTGGAGATCACAGGTTGATGCAATAGGGCATGTGTTTCCTCCTTGGAGATCACAGGTTGATGCAATAGGGCATGTGTTTCCTCCTTGGAGATCATAGGTTGATGCAATAGGGCATGTGTTTCCTCCTTGGAGATCACAGGTTGATCCAATAGGGCATGTATACCTCTATATACTAAGTAGTGAAATTGTTATGCATAGGGGGTCCATTATCCCACAAACAAGGGGGTTTGTGCCAGTGGGTATTAGGCTCAAATCCCCTGAGTGAGACACACTAATATACACCATGAGTTTATTAGGGATGTTATCCACGAATGTGAGGAAGTATCCCTTGAGTGGGCCTAATGGTTAAGAACATGTGTTTCCTCCTAGGAGGTCACAAGTTCAAATCCAGAGGGGTGTAGAGTATGTACACCTCTGTAGACTTTAGCAGTCAATTCGTTGCACAGAGGGGGTCCCCTGTCCCACAAACAAGGGGGGTCTCATACACCAATTTGGTGTCTAGCTTGGTCGTGACCTTAAAATTATATATATATATATATATATATATATATATATATANGAGAGAGAGAGAGAGAGAGAGAGAGAGAGAGAGAGTTTTGCCTCATTTGTAATCATCATGTGAACTATCATAATTCGAATTATTGATTTAATTATGTATTGAGGAGGTTTTTGTAGTCTTGGAAACAATTCCAAGATGTCACTTGTTTGATCGTCTAGTTTTTTTAATAGGCATGTGTCGATAGCATAGGAAAGGGATACAAGAGAGTAGTGCAAGTTAAGACATATCCAAACAACCATTGTATTATTGGAGGGTCCATGCCTCTATGGACACCCCCAATGGCTAATGGATAGCATAGGAAAGGGATACTAGAGAGTATTGCAAGTTAAGGCATAACCAATCAACCATTGTATTAGAGGAGAGACCCTTCCTCTATGGACACCACCATTGGCTAAGGACATGGTATATTGGGGTTTATATGTTACCATGGATCAATCCTTGCAACATAGGAAGTCTTTTTTAGTTTAGGGGGATACTTATCATAGCTTGTGTTTTGCAATTGTTCATGTGATTATTATGTAGAGTCTACGTTCCTTGTGGTTATTGTATTCTAACTTCAACATGGTATCAAAGCTAAGGGGTTAAGTCTCCTCGACCCTAACTGCTTACACTAAATCTCGTTGCAAAGTTCATTTGGTTTCATTGATTTTGAAGTGTAGGTGAAGTGATGTTGAAATCTTGGAGAATCATTTTGGAAAAAGGTGATCTCAAGCAAATCAAAGAGCCAAGTCTTGCCCCAGTGGGATAAGAAGACAAAAATGGCTAAGTGTGAATATGCAAAAAAAGAACTAAGTTTATTGGTTTGAAGGCCAAGAATCCATGTAACATTTAATATGCCCATGTGATATGTCTCGAGTGATCAAAGTTGACTTTGTCTTAGACAAATTAGTTATGCCTTGGAGAGTGAATTAAGGACATTTAATGTAAAGATGATAGTTATGTCTTGAACAACTTTATTAAACAAGGCACTTAATAGTTTGATTTAGTCAAAGTTACCTTAACTAATAATGGCCAATGCACTTAATGAGTATCATGACCAACACACTTAATGACATGACACTTTTGATGATATTTGACTATGTCTCAAAAAACATCTACAAAAGAGTTGGGACACCAAATAGAAAGATAGGTTTTTGGAGGCAAATCTTGAAATGCAATGAAAGAGTAATTATTCACCATTGTGTATTGAACTAACATAAATGCAATGAGGAATATTTGTGATGTGAGTGTCACGTCTATCTTGTGGTGTCTTTGAATAACTTCTACAACTATAAAATATCATCCTTCATGTGTTGAAGGATTTGTAATCTTCCTATGGGATTAATAAAACATAGTATTTTTGTTGGAGATCTTCCTTTATTGAGATGTTCTCCACGATAAATTAGGGGTGTTATTCGTTCATTGTTGAGTTAAATAATTTCTCATGTATGTCCCTTTTATTCCAGCACCTATTATTCAGCCACAAATGGAGTAAATGAGTCTGTGTCCAAGCACTAACATTAGAAATGACTATATCATAATTGTATTTCCACTAAGATTTGTTTTAATGGATTGTCTTGAGGCACAACTTCAGTAATTTGTAAGTCATGTTGGTATCATAGTAAGTTGATCATTGAACCTATATGGTAACGAGTCATGGTGAATGTGAGGAGAGTTGTGAGCCATTATTTCCAAGAATAAAGAGGAGCAACGAGCCAAAAGGCTCGAAAGACTCAAAAGATGGAAGCACTCGATTGGAGAAAAATATAGCAACACTCACTGATATAGTGTCATAGCTTATGGAAATGAAGTAAAGAAGGAAGAAGAATGTACAACATAACTTGAGTACGAAGAGGAAGATGTTATATGTGAGGATAATGAAGGTAAAAAAACCTGTAACCTCTAGTAATCATAACTATTTTCTTTCATCTTCTAATGCTCCCTTAATGCTAGAGGGAAAACTTGAAATACCCTCTTACGATGGAAAAACAGATGCTAAAAAATTCACTAGATGGTTAAAGCAACTACAAGTGCATTTTAGACTACTTAGAATAAGAAAGGAACAACAAATTTCTTTTGTGGATTTACATATATGCGAACATGCTTTGGTTGGTGGGAGGGTTATATAGTGGGAAAGAAACCCATGGTAACTAAATGGGAACACTTAAGGAATTTATCAAATCACTATCATATTCCATATAGGATATGAAGAGGATTAGCCCATGAGATGGCAATACTTGATCTGGATTATTAGAGAACGACATGAAGATAGAAATATAGCAGAGATACAAAAATGAAATACACAGAGATATTGCAAGAAACACATAAATATAGTGAAACTCAACTTCTATTAATGAATAAGAGAGAAAAACATTGTAGAACACAAAATGGGAGAATAGGGTAGCTTATCTCTGAAAAGAAAGAGATATTGGCTACACTTCATTAGCAACAAGATTTACATCGCACTCCATTGCATGCTTAAAGGGCCTCCTTCAAATATATATGAGAGAGTGAGAGGAGAACAAATCCCATGATGCATGTGGGATAAATTAATCTAAGTTTATAAAATGTCATAGGCATGTAAAATACTAGGACTTCCTGAGTGGTCACCCATCCTAGTACTACTCTAGCCCGAGCACACTTAACTACAGAGTTTTAATTGGATCTGGTGCATTAACGCTATGTTGTAGGCATATACATAAGACCACTAAGAAATAATTACATGATGCATGTAATTAACAAATGAAGAGTGTATTACATTCCATTCCCTATCAAAAGGGTGAATATCATGGTTTATCAAAACCATAGGCTCGAAATGTTGATTTAGTGGAAAAGGTGGTTGGTCACCAAGATCCACCTGGATCATTCCTCCCCCTTAGGAAGAAATGGTCCCCATTGCGTCAAGTTCCCTCAGGAGATCGTGAAACTTCTGTTGAATTTGAACCTTGGTGAGTCACTTTCCTTGTTGAAGTAGATGTCATGCTTATACTTTGCATGTGGAAGGATGTCATGAACCTGTTGGAGGTGTTGGATCCATTCAATAGATATGGTTGCATGATCTACCTTGGTCTGAGTGTGGGAGGACTATGTCGATGAAGATGCAGCAAGAAGAGCTATATCAATGGGGCCTACTAGTGGTAACCCCAAGAACACCTGAAAAAGGTTGTGGCCAATGGAGCTATGCCGAACATGTGTAAGACTCTCATTCTCTTCGTGCTCCTCTACAATCTCGTCGACCTGCTTCTGCTAGATAGAAATGTCTTGGGCCGAGACTGTAGTGGTTGCAATGACCTCTTGTTCACAATCTGACTGGATCATGAAGAGGGAAAACTTTGTGGTTTGAGAGATTACTTTGTGGCTTCACAACTAGTGAAACATGTTGTAATGTACTCTACTTCTATTGTGTTGAGAACAATACTGGATTGCTTCTTGCTTTGCCATGAAGTCATGGCTGACCCAAAACTAAAACAACATCATGAAGTTCTCTTTATGTCTGAAGCACTTCCAACCCAATCTGAATTAGTATAGCCATACAACCTGAAGTCACAGTCTCCAGTATAACAGAGGCCATAGTCCAATTTACCCTTAAGGCATGTCATCACATGCTTTGCAGCTACAAGGTGAACACGTCTGGGCTCCACCAGATACTGAATCAAGGTGTTCACAACAAAGCATATATCTGGTCTCATATTCGCCAGATACATCAACGAACCAATCATTTGTCTGTATAGAGTAACATCAACTATTTCTGATGAAGTATCAACCAATAACTTCAGATTAGTCTCCATAGGAGTGGACATGGCTCTACAATCCATCATATCTAATCTATTCATAATTTCCACAACATACTTTCCTTGATTAAGGAAAATATCTTCTGGGCTCTACCATACTTCAGGACCCAAGAAATAATGCATTGGGCCTAGGTCCTCATTTCAAATTCAGCAATAGGATTCTTCTTACAATCTGTGATGATATTTTCTTCATCTGTCAAGAATAAGCCATCCACATATAGCAGCAATATAACTGGTCCATTATTCTTAATCTTGAAGTAAAGGTTTCTATCAACTTTACTCTTGATAAAGACCAAGCTCATCAGAAAACTATCAATCCTACCATACTAATCTCTTGGAGCTTTCTTCAACTTGCAGACATGAGTCTTCCTATCATGTACTTTGAAACCAAATTTTCACATCACATTGTACCAACTTGATATACTTGCTCAGCTGCAACTCAATCTGCGTAATCATGTGTTAGTTCTATGTGATTTCTGCAAAGCACTGTTTGTCTCACTTCTTGAGAGTATTTCCTCTACTTTTTCAACAATTGTTCCTTCTGGAACTGGGACTCTACACCTGGAGATGCTATTTTTGAAGTTGAGAATGACTACTCCATTCCCATTGTAACTATTGCATTCAAAGAGTAGCTCCTCTAATATATCACGAAAACATCTTCATATGAAACTAAGAGTGGCTCAATAATTGATACTAAAAGTAGCCTTTCTTGTTTCATGGAGGTAACTCAATCTCAGATGTAGGGACCTCTCCCTCTGAATCTCATACTATATAGGAATCATGGTTGTTCTGACTATCTTCATGAGCACTGGCGCTATTTCTTCGATTACCGAAGCAAGTGTCTCATCATAGTCTTCTCCCTCTTGCTAGGAGAATCCTCTGGACACAAATTAGGCTTTTCATATCTCTATATTGTTATATGAAACATACTTGATCTGTTAGATGAAACATATCTCTAGTCTCAAGGAAAAATCCATATCCCAGTCCTTTTGACTGGCTTCCTCCTCTGTCATTGAAACAAAGGAAATATTCCAAGGAGATTTCATGTCTCCTAGAAGTCTCGAAATCGATGATCTATTCTTCTCGACTCATGGAGTCTCACTGTCACTCCTAGAAGATGTCTCTTTACTCATCTGATCCTCTCTAAGATCAGGCTCACTCTGAGTCTCCATGCTCCCTTTGAGGCTTGACTCCCTCTGAGTCTATAAACACTTTAGAGTCTTTGCAGGATATACTTGGTGTTGAAAACCAAGTCTTAATATGAAAAGTTGAGTCAAGCTTCAAATGAATTTTGCTTCATGTCAAGGTGGCTTCATTACCCATTAACCAGGTCTACTGTGAGTTCTATTCTAATGTTCAGTCATCTTTGGAGCCTTCTGCTCCTTACAATCAATCTCCATATGAGATGTTCTGTATCTAGTGAAAGTAACTTCTTCTTCATCTTATTTGGTACATGGATTTATATGGTCATGTATACAACTTGGATAGTTTGCTCCATGTCTCATCTAATATCTTGCCTCCTGCAACCATCACTATAGCTCCCTTCAGGGTTATCACCTGCGACTTGCCCAAAAAAAGAACAACAAGGGAGAAACAATAGACAAGAATAATACTCTTTATAATAATAATAAAACAATAGCGAGAACAATCATCACAGTAGCTCCTTTAGAGCTATCACTTGTGATAAAAAGTAAGAAATACAATAATAAGGAATGAGAGAAACACTCTTCTAGTGTAGTGATCAATCATTCCTCCATGGTAACCTAGAAACAAAATAAGAAGTTTCTCCTAGAGGAGATGTTAGTTATATATAGTAAATGATTACAGTAAGCATTTATCTCAATAGTGCTCACTTGCTACCAAGTATTCAATAATAAAGCTTTTCAAATATTGCTATCACAACTACAATGTTTAACAATTATCAAACTTGATATGTGTAAATTTGAATCTTATTAATTTAATCAATCAAACCTGGAACCTGGACTCTTGTCCTAAAGAGTGAGTGTGTTGTTTTTCTTCCGAGTCTCCTTCACTCAAGATGACAAGTACTTTCTTCAACCTATCCTCTGTACTAAGACATTATACTATCTTGACAGAAATATGAGTTAGGGAATAAACTCTATAATCTCAACTTTAATCAATATAATACTTCGAATTTAATTTTGACCAATGGTTAGTATGATAACTTCAACAGATCAAAATGCATCTTAGATATTCATAAGATCACAATACTGCCATAACACGTAGAGCATATCAAAGTAATCAAACATGGGGTGCATGGTTCCTCTGAATGTGTTGGATATGAGATCCTTTTGGATCTATGATTGTTGCTTAGACAAAAGATCATTTCTCCTGCCAGTACCTTTTAAAATAATGATACAGTTTAAACATATGTAAGTACATACCTCTGAAAACATTGACAAGTAGTGGCACCATCTGGCAGTAGCTACAAACAATAATGAACATTTAAAACTTTAAAGGTGCTACAATTTGTAATCTAAAGGTAGGTGGAGATTTGCTAGGGTAATGCGCACTAGGACAATAAAAATTAGTCCCAACATTTCACAAAAACTTTCACTGCAACTGGTGTTGGCACTGCAACTAGTGTTGCAACTGGCATGAAGGAACTAGCACAAAGGAACTGACATTGTAACTGCAACTGCAACTGATACTGCAACTACAACTGCAACTGATATTGCAACTGCAACTTAGGGTTTTATGAGGAAACCCTAATTTTTCAAACTTCAAATTTTGGAATTATGATCCAGGGACTAGATGCACCCTCCTAGGGCGAGATCATAGATGTGGTTACTTCCCCCAATGTCCTCTTTAAATAGGGAAAACATCACACTTAGGGTTTATGCAAAAACCTTATTTTTGTAGTAGTTGCAATACCGAAAACTGGATTTTGGAGAGGGTACGTTGAGGCTAGTCATTTCTTACAAACTGTAAGTTAGTCTCTTTCAGGCCTACTCTGCTACCATGTTAAATTTTTACTTATACAACTAGCAGTTATAGTTCTTCTTTATTATTATAATCGTTTAGCACATTCGTTGCATAAATAAGATCATTGAAAGAGAGGCAATCATAGAAACAATAGAGATACACATATTATCCTGGGAAACCCTCATGGGGGAGAAAACCCAGCAAAAACTTTCTCAATATAGATAGACCAAAGACCGAACAAAAGATCCTCCTCTACTCCTTCACTAGGAAGAGTAGTGCACCACTTAACCAAGAAATACCAAGAGATAGACCAAAACCCTCCTTAACTTCACCCCCAGTTGCAACAGTTTCTCCTCTAAGACTTGCGCACTACAGAGCTAGATGGTGTGTGTGTCCAAATGAGGTGTTGGCCTCTCTTATAAATAGTGGTCTAGGCAACCTATAATTAGGTCTGGGCCAACCTCTCACTTTACCCTCTTAATTTACATTTAACTTTCAAGGCACAAAAGGGACGACTTTTACAAATGCACAATAGGTCCTAATTAATAAACATAATATAATAATATTATTCAACTCTCTCGCAGGTAGAATATTCTTCGAAGTTATAATATTTCAACAATGTGCCCCTCTATTTTTAGCTCAAATCACTTAAAGGGCACTTTTACCCACTTTTCACTTAATGTCACTTTCAAATTATAAAGTTCTCTAGTGAAATGACATTAAATGAACATGTTTCCCTTATTTCTCCCAGGCTATAGTCTAACATGGATGTTTAGACTACTAAGCCCTCCTACTCAGAAAGGGACATTGCATCCACAATATCTAACTGCCAACTTTGGGAAACTTCTAAATCTTAGTGAACTTCTTTTCACCTTCACTTTTAAGAACACATGTTCTCCCACTTTGAAATCTCTAAAAACTCTATTCTTGTCTGCATAGCTTTTCTACCTATCTCGGGTAGCCTTTGAATTCTACTTTATCTTTGCCTTCTTCTCTTCCATTTCCTTTAGCAATTCTGTTCCAACTACTGCTCTGTCTGTTGGATTATCCCAACACACCAGAGTGTTACATTTTCTGCCATACAATGCTTCAAACAGATTCATTTTCAATGAGGCCTGATACCCATTATTGTAGGAAAAATCAACCAAATGAATATAATCTTCCCACTTTGATGGTTGGTCCATCACATGCATTCTAAGCATGTCCTCAATTATCACATTAGTCCTTTTTGTTTACCCATCCAACTTTGGATGATATGATGTACTAAGATTTAGATTTGTACCAAATCCCTTGAACAAACCTTTCCAAAAATTGGAAGTAAACTTTGGATCTCTATCTGAAACTATTGCCTTAGACACTCCATGTAGCCTAACAACTTCTTTCATATATATTTCTGCAATATTTTTCGCCTTGTGTGTAGTATTTACTGGAATAAAATGTGTTGCTTTAGTTAATTTATCCACCACCACCATGATGGAACCATGTTGCTTCATTGTTTTGGGCAACTTAGTAATGAAATCCACTGTAACAACTTCCCATTTCCATTTTGGAATGGGTAATGGTTGTAGCAACCCTGCTGGATACCTATGCTCTGTCTTCACCTTTTGGAATTTTAGACATCTGGCTATGTGATTAGTCACTTCATTTTTCATTCATTGCCAAAAGTATTGGCTTCTCACAACTGCAATTGTCTTCTGATATCCTGGGTGCCCGACATACGATACATTATGCATTTCCTTCAGAACTGCATTTTTCAGCTCATTGGAATTTGACACATATAATTTTCCCTTTTACATGAGAACTGTAATGTCTCCCAGCCCAATCGAGGGACATTAAGGTGCAAAATACTCATAAAAAATGAAATATTTTCTAACTAAATAAATTCCTTTACTACTAATTGATTTCTTGTAGCTTTTAGCTACGAATTAAAACAGATTTAACTATTGTCTATAACCATACAAATAGATGCATTTACATCATACCAAAATAACATGAATTGAACTTAACCATTCACACGACAATATATAAATCATTCTTAAATACATAGAGTTCATGCACAACAAATAAACTCATGAAATAACACAACAACAAGATTAAACACTTATCTTTTAATTCTATTGTGTAACCAACTGCTTGGGACGAACATTCCACCCAACCATAGAATTGTTGTTCTAAATATCAACAAAAAATCACCCTTGAGCTGAGGCTAGTAATCCACAAAGAAGGTGGTCCCTCATAGTCCACTCATAGCTCATAAAACTCACAACCCACTGATATCTTCCTACAATTATCCTAATTTTCCACCATCTCTTTTTCTTTTGAACTGCCCAACCCAAGGAATGTACCCCTTCACTGATATTAGTTTTTTAGGTGTCACATTCGTTTATCAGGGTCTCTTTGGCATAGCTAACCAGAAATCTCTCAGCTGGGAACTCAACAACAAATACTTGTTGTTACAGTGCAACTCGCCTAGGAGTTCACTCTTTAGGCTTGAAAACCTGGCTCTTAATTTTCCAGCTCCAAATACGCTCCAACTTGCTCTATAATTCGCCCTCCATGGCTGCACCAACTCCAAGCTCTCTTCCTTGATCTCTACTTTCTCCTCATGCACACAAACTCCATGTGTAAAATTGTTGTCCCAACCCATACAAATTTCCTCTCTTTGGCTTCCCTTGCTTGAATGACACTCTTCCCCAAGCTAGGTGTACTGAAACCCCATGTGCCCAATAACTATGGGATGTGACTATTCACACCCATCCTCTTACATGTATTCAAAGATTGGCTTTGGGAACACTCAATCATAAATGGAAAGGTTCATATACAAATAACAAATTTAGGAAAATGGGTTGGACTAATATTCATGGGTAATTCTCCCTTGGACCCCCTCTTGACCATTATCCTAGACACTTCCCTCTCTTGTGGATTAATTCAGCCCCAATCTCTTGTCCATGTCCCCTTAGTAGCTGGCATCACATTTTATTATTAAAACATAGAAACACAATTCGCATATTACATCGCTTTGGCCATAGCCACACATTATATCTACACACACATTAATTAAACTGGGGATGTTACAATCTCCCTCCCCTAAAATTTTGCATCGGGTGCACTTTATGCCAATATACATATATATGCAAATTTACATCATAATACTTAGAAACAAAAATTCAGCAATTTAACAACTCTAGCAACAACTCCAACCATAATCTCATGTTCCTCTCAACTTGCTGACCCAAGGAATGCATCATTTGTTTATTAGTGTTAACCCAAGGGATGTACCATCCGTTTATCAATGATCTAGGTGGATATTGGTGGCCACCCACCTGTTCCAAATTCCAACTGGCTCATCTTGAAAGTTTTTAGTTCAACATGTTTCTCTGTAATGGGGACATTTCTTTGCAACTGTGGGTTCTGCACTTACAGGGTTGTCCTGAATCCCTACACAACATCCAGGTGGATATTGGTGGCCTCCCACCTATTCCAACTGGCTTCTTTTGGAATTTTTCATGTCAATACATCTTTATGTACTTCCAGGGCCGTTTTGGGGCTCTAAACAATGTTTTCTTGGCTTTCCATAGTCAAACTGTATACAGAGTCAAAGTTTGATGGAATAATGCGTAGTTCTCGAAAATACCTTTCCAACGAAATATCACACGCCTAAAACGAAGATCGTATGCCAAAGTTACGACCCCAGGAAGTTAATGTACTAACTTACCCCAAAAGGGCCCACATGACTTTTGGCGTTTCATCTCCTAAGGTTAGGTTTTTGGATGTCTAGGGTTTTGGCATTCATGTTTATCATAAAAAGGCCTTCATAGCCTCATTGTAGTCCTATTTTTGCAAATGAGCATAGCCGCCACATATCTTCTCAGAGATAAAGCTGCCACCATTCTAATGAGTCTTGCACTTTGTATTTTTACAGTCTCTGTACATTTCTTTCATTAATAAAATTCATGTATTGTTGTATTTCTCTGTTTCTGACAATTTTTATGAGTATTTCATTGTAATATCTTTGCTTTCATTTCATTCTGAAAATAATCTGGATCAATCAAGGCTAACACAAGGAATGAACCATTCTTTTATCAAGGTCCACCGCAGTTGGCTAGGACTCTGAAATGTGGTTCCAGAACTCTATTTGCTCAAAATGAAGTCTTGCATTCCATTTTCTTCAAAATTGTCAAAAATTTGTGGGTTATGCCCACATGTTTTCTTCATGCTCCCATGTAGCATCTTCAGGATTGTTACAGGTCCATTGAACCTTTACCATCCCCATGGCCTTGTTCTTGAGCACTTTGACTTTTCGATCTAGTATGTGTACTAGTTCCACCCAAAAATCCCCTTCGTGCTCCACCTGGATCACATTCCAATCAATTATGTGGTTAGGGTCAGACACATATTTCTTTAATAATGACACATGAAATACATTATGCATTCTCATGGATGCAGACACTGCTAGTATGTATGCAACTTGCTCTATATTTTCTAATATTTCAAAAGGCCCACAATATCTCGCTGCCAATTTTGGGCAACTTCCTAATCTTAGCGAACTTCTCTTCGCCTTCACTTTTAAGAACACATGTTCACCCACTTTGAATTCTCTAAACACTATGTTCTTGTCTGCATAACTTTTCTACCTATCCTGGGAAGCCTTTAAATTCTTCTTTATCCTAGTCATCTGCTCTTCTATTTCCTTCAATAAATCTGGCCCAACAATTGCTTTGTCTATCGGATTATCCCAACTCACGAGTGTGTTACATTTTCTGCCATACAATGCCTCAATGAGGATTGATACCCATTGTTGTAGGAAAATTAAACTAAATGAACACAATATTCCCACTTTGATGGCTCATCCATCACATGCATTCTAAGTATGTCCTCAATTATCATGTTAGTCCTTTATGTTTTCTCATTTGACTTTGGGTGATATGTTGTGCTAAGATTTAAATTTGTTCTAAAGCCCTTGAATAAACCTTTCCAAAAATTTGAAGTAAACTTTGGATCTCTATCTAAGACTATTGCTTTAGGCACTCCATGTAGCATAGCAACTTCTTTCATATAAATCTCTGAAATATCTATTGTCTTGTGTGTAGTCTTTACCAGAATAAAATGTGGTGCCTTAGTTAATTTATCCACCACCACCATGAAGGAATCATGTTGCTTCATTGTTTTGGGAAGCTTTGTAATAAAACCCACTGTAACAACTTCCCACTTCCATTCTATATTGTGCAATGGCTATAGCAAACATTCTGGATGCCGATGTTCTATCTTTACTTTTTGGCATTCTAGACATCTGGCCATGTAATTAGCCACTTCTTTCTTCATTCATTGCAAAAAATATTGGCTTCTTACAACTGCAATTGTCTTTTGATAACCTGGGTGCCCGACATACGACAAATTATGCATTTCCTTCAACACTACATTTTTTTATCTCATTAAAATTCGACACATAAACCTTACCTTTGTACATGAGAATTCCATCTTCTTTAAGCTCATAAGAATTAATTTTTTGTTGAAAATTACTTTGTTGTAATATATCTTTTATTTTTACATATCATTGATTTGAACTTCTTGTTGCATCAATTTTATCTTTTAAATCAATCTTGTACATGTTGATGGCTGCAATATGCATTTCATGAGCTCTCCTGCTGAGTGCATCGACTAATTAATTTTTCTTGCCCTTTATATGCTTAATTTCAAAGTTATATTCACTCATAAATTCCAGCCATCTAGTTTGCCTAGCATTTAGTGTTGGTTGTCCAAAGAAATGTTTCAGACCGCAGTGGTCTGTCCTTAGCTTGAATTTCTTACCCATAAGGTAATGCCTCTGCATTTTTAATGCATGTACAATTGTTTCTAACTCTAGATCATGAGTAACACAATTTCTTTCATGCTCTTTTAGTTTTATGGACTCATGGCATACCACATGATCCTTTTGACTGAGAACTCCACCGAGCCCTTCCTTGCATGCATTGGTGCACACAACAAAATCTTCATTTGGGTCTGCAATCTTCAATATTGGCGCACTTGTCAATATTTCCTTCAACTGTTGAAAGCTTTCTTCACACTTGGAAGTCCATTCAAACTTCACTCCCTTCTTTTGTAAATAAGTGATTGGACTTGCAATCTTTGAGAATCCTTTTATGAATATTCCATAATAACCGACTTGACCCATGAATGATCTAACCTATGTCACATTTTTTGGTGTTGGCCATCCTCTAATGACTTCTATCTTCTTAGGATCAACGATTATCCCATCTGCTTGAATTATATGCCCCAAGTGGTGAATCTTCTTTTGATAAAAGATGCACTTACTTAGCTTAGCATACAATTTATGTTCTCTTAAAACTTTCAACACCATTCTTAAATGTTGCTCATGTTCCTCTTCTGACTTAGAGTAGACAAGTATTTCATTTAGAAACACATTCACAAACTTGTTCAAGTACTCCCTGAACACTCCATTCATCAGGAACATAAAGACTACTGGGGCATTTGATAATCCAAATGGCACTACTATGAATTCATAATACCCATATCTTGTCCTGAATGTTTCCTTGTTGATGTCTTCTTATTTTATCCTTACTTGATGATAATATGATCTCAAGTCAATCTTGGAAAATATTCTTGCACCTTTCAGTTGATCAAACAAATCATCAATTCTTGGAAAATGATGCATGTTCTTTATGGTGACCTTATTTAGTTGTTTGAAATCAATACACATCCTTAAGATTCCATCTTTATTCTTCACAAAAAGGACCGGGGCTCCCCAAGGTGACACACTTGGGCATATATAACCCTTCATTAACAACTTTTCAAGCTGCATCTGCTACTCCTTCAATTCTGGTGTACCCATTTTGTATGGTGTCTTGGACACTGGAGCAACTGTTGACACCAAATCAATAGAGAAATCAATGTCACTCTTTGGTGGAAAACTTGGGGTTTCTCTAAAAATATCTTCAAAATCCCTTAAGACCAGATGGTCTTCAATGCTTGCCTCTTTATCTTTGGTTGCCTCTTCCATATGGGCTGCAAAAATCTGACATCCCTTCTTTAAACTCTTCTTCAACTGCATAGTTGAAATCTCTCTAATAACTATAGCTCTCAAAATGCCTTGAATCTTTCCTTGTTGTCCTTCTTCATCAAGACATGTATTTGTCTTGTTGTAACAGTCTAGGAAAGCATGGTGTTTTTCCAACCAATCCATGCTAATTAGACAATCATATGAACCCAATGGTATGATGTTTACATCCACCTTTGTGTTGAGTCCATTCATGTCTATTTGACAATCTTTAACCAACTCATTGATTTTCTTCTTAGCCTCGGTGGCTAATTGAACTAACCAATATTTCTTATGGTTACTTCTTTGCAAGTGAAAACTTTCAATAATGTTAGCATTTATGTAACTATGGATAGCTCCAGAATCAATTAAAATTGATATGGGTTGGTTATCAATCTTACCTTCCACTTCGATCATGAGAGATTGATATTCAACTTGCTTGTTGTCCAAGGATGCATAAATACTTGGCATGTTTCCTCCCATGTCTTCCATTGTTTCATCCTCTTGAAGGTTGTGGACAATCCTCGTTCTTTCTCCTTTGTGAGATCAGTCCCTATATAAGTGATTTCCCTCGCATCCCCAACATTGAATAAGTTGTTTCCTTGGCCTTTTCCCAAATGAATTTGCAGTCTTGTGCTCATTTTGGGTTGCTTGACCTTGATGATTTGTTTGGGTATTGTTTCTGAAAAAGGCTGGCTTAAAACCTTTCTACATTTGATCCTTTTTCCCTTTCATCTTTTCATTCCAGGCCTTTTGGAACATTGGCCTTCCTCTTCTTTGCTCATAAAGATTTCTTTCTCTCCTTATGGTTTCCTCCAAAGTCTTGGGGTTATCATATTGGTTCTTGTCACTGTAGAAGGAGGGTAACCCACTTAGAAACCTTTGGATTTTGACCTTCAAATCCTTGATGAAGTCAACATACTTCAATAATTCAAAGAACTGCTTCTCATATTCCTCCACTGTCGTGGTTCCCAACTTGAGTTCAAAGAAATTTTTCATCTTTCTTTCGTAGTAATGCTCAGACAAATATTTCTCTTGGAAATATCCCTTGAACTGCCTCCACAAGATTCTTTTCTCATTAAGGTTCTTGGCTTGCTTAAGTTGATCCCACCACGTGTTTTTCTTTCCTTGTAAGTGGTGGGTCACAATTCTAGCTTCTACCTGGGAGGGGTAATCATGCAGATGGAAATATTTCTTCATTTCCAACAGTCAGGCCTCTACCTCTTCTCCTTTCTTGTGCTCACCATTGAAAGTTGGTGGCTTAATCTTTTGGATTTCACTTTGCAAGATGTTTGCTTCAAGCCTTCTCCTTTTCCTCTTGAAAGGAGACACACTTGGGCTACTCCCTGGCCCTGAACTTGCATGATTCCTTATAGTGGAATGCTTGGTATAATGATGACACCTGCTCATGCTCCTTGATTGCCTATCATTTCCATGATCATCCCTTTTTATAATCTTGATGCTGACACTTGTCTAGCACTAACTGTTGGTTGTGGAGCCTGATTATCTTCTTGATTCAAAGGTCTTTGTTTTCAATTGCGTTTATACCCCATGGAGACTTTACACCCCGGAAGAATGTAGATTCCTCCACGCGGGGGAGTGCAGGGGGGGTTTGGCCCCGAGGAAAAATTTCCTTGTAAATGTATATTGTAATTTCATAGTAAATCTAGATCGTTCATTATAAGGTCGCAGATCTGACGGTAAACGTTATGTTAGGGTTTTTTTCCCTAGAAGGAAACCCTCTTTTATGAGGGAAATGTATTGCGGCTATGTATTATTGTGAATATTGTTTTCTGAGTGAGAAGACCGTGAGAAAAAGAAGAGGAAGTTATAGCAAGTGTGTTGTAGGTTGTATCCCTTCATTTGCTGGATAATAATAAAGGAAGGACCTGGCAATTTCTCTGGTGGACGTAGCCCACACTGGGTGAACCATGTATATATGTGTCTCTATTGTATTGTGTATCTTCTGTGTTTTATTTCCACATTTATTTTATTTTATTGCTCTGTGATCCTATTTTTCTAACAACTGGTATCGGAGCGAAAGGTAACTCACAGGAAAAGAGGGTTCATGGTTCAAGTGGGAGTAATGGCGGAAGATGGAAAGTTTAGGGTCGAGAAATTTAACAACAAAAAATACTAGTTATGGAAGATGCAGATGGCAGATTATTTATATCAGAAGGATCTATTCCTACCATTGGGTGGAATAGAAAAGAAGGTGATGACCATGAATGATGAAGAATTGGAGGTTCTTGATAGAAAGGCACTAGGAACAATACGGTTGGGCCTGGTAGTGTCGATGGCTTTCAATATTTCGAAATAAAAGACAATGAAGGATATGATGGATGCATTGACTGAACTGTATGAAAAACCCTCGACGTCCAATAAGGTATTTCTAATGAAGATATTATTTAATATGAAGATGTAAGAAGGTGGGTCTGTTGCAGATCATTTAAATGAATTTAATACGGTTACTAATCAGCTAAGTTCTGTAAAAGTGGACTTTGATGATGAGGTCAGGGCTCTTCTAATCTTGTGCTCATTGCCAGAAAGTTGGAATGGCTTGGTCATGGATGTAAGTAACTCTGTCTCTGGTTCAAATACTTTAAAATTTGATGATGTTGTTGGTGTTATCCTTAGTGAAGAAATGCAATGGAAAAGCATAGGTGAGACATCAAGTAATGAATTAAACATGGAGAACATGGGAAAACAAAAGGATAGAGGAAAGGGCTCAGGGAACCGCGAGAATTCTAGGAAGGGAAGATCCAAATCCATACTTGGAAAGATAGAGTGTTAGAATTGTGGGAAGAAAGGACATCTGAAGAAAGACTGCAGAGCTCCAAAGAAACAAAGAGATGGACAACATGAGATAAATCAACAAGCAAATGTAACATGTGATGTGTTACAAGATGCTTTGATTCTTTCTATAGATAATATTTCTGAGTCTTGGGTAGTGGATTCAGGGGCTTCATTTCATGCCACACCCCATAGGAAACATTTTGTAGATTATGTTCAAGGTGATTTTGGACAGGTTCAATTGGGTGATGATGCACCATGTAAAATTGTTGGAATGGGAAAGGTAAAAATAAAGCAAAGAAATGGAAACCAATGGTTGTTGAAAGAGGTAAGACATGTTACAGATCTAAGGAAAAATCTATTTCAACAGGGCAGTTGGCAAGTGAAGGTTGTATATCTATATTTACAGATAAGGTGTGGAAGGTCACCAAAGGATCATTGGTGATAGAAAAATGAGAGAAGGTAGGTACATTGTATTTATGTATTGTTAATACTGACTATTTTATCTCTTTAGCTTCTATAGGAGTGGATACAACACAGTGGCATCATAGGCTTGGACACATGAGTGAGAAGGGGATGCAAATACTTCACAAAAGAAATTTATTGCCAGATCTTAAACAAATTGATTTGGATTTATGTGAGCATTGTGTTTATGGAAAACATAAGAGATTCAGATTTCTCAGAGTCGGAAAAGAAAAGAAGAGTGAAAGGTTAGAGCTTGTGCATACATGTGTATGGGGACCAACTCATGTATCATCTCTTGGTGTCTCTCATTATTATGTTACTTTTATTGATGATGCAACTAGAAAAACTTGGGTTTATTGCATTCGACAAAAATCTAATGTTTTTGATACTTTTAAGAAATGGAAAGCTTTGGTTGAGAATGGGACAGGAAAAAGGTTGAAGTGTCTCAGATCATACAATGGAGGTGAATATTGCAGCAAGGAGTTTGATGATTATTGTTCATACCATGGGATTCGTAGAGAGAAGACAGTTGCAGGAACACCACAAGAAAATGGTGTGTTAGAAAGGATGAACAAGACAATCATGGAGTGTGCAAGGAGTATGAGATTGCATGTTGATTTGCCTTACAGTTCTAGGAAGATGCTATAAATACTGTTGTTTACTTAATAAACAGAGGACCTTCAAGCTCTTTGGATGGGAGAATTCCAGAGGAGGCATGGACAGGTAAAAAGGTAAACTATTATTTTTTGAAGACTTTCGGTTGTGAAGCATTTGTCCATATTGATAAAGAAAATAGAACAAAGCTTGAGGCAAAATCCAAGAAGTGTACCTTTATTGGATATGGTGTTAATGATTTTGGTTATTGCTTATGGGATTATGAAAACAACAAAATCATTAGGAGTAGAGATGTCATATTCAATGAGAAGGTCATGTACAAATATCAGTTGCAGGGAAAGAAACAAGAAAAATAAAAACTAGAATACACAGTGCTTGATGAGATCACCGAAAAAGAAATTCCAAAGGAACCAGAAAATTGAAATGTACAACAATAGGAGCAGTAGGTACCTCAAACTCCCGCAAGTGTTTTTAGAATATCTACTAGGTTAAGTAGACCCCCTGAATGATACTCTCCTTCATTGTATTATTTATTGTTGACTGATTTTGGTGAACTAGAATGTTATAAAGAGGTAATGCAGGTAGACACCAAAAAGAAGTGGGAGCAAGGAATGAAAGAGGAAATGGATTCCTTGGTAAATAACTAAACTTGGGATTTGGTTCAGTTGCCTGCAGGAAAAAGAGCATTACTGAATAAATGGGTTTACAAGTTTAAGGAAGAAGATCGAGGCAAAAAGCGGTACAAGGCTAGACTTGTTGTAAAGGGGTTTGCACAAAAGAAAGGTATAGATTTTGATGAAATATTTTCTCCTGTTGTTAAAATGACTTCCATTAGGACTATTTTAAGTCTTGTGGTAGTAGAATATTTGCATCTTGAACAATTAGATGTAAAAACAACTTTTTCTCCATGTGGATTTGGAGGAAGGGATTTATATGCAGCAACCACGGGGGTATGAGGTCAAAGGGAAGGAGAATTTGGTATGCAAGTTGAAGAAGAGCTTGTATGGCCTAAAACAAGCTCCAAGGCAATGGTATTTGAAGTTTGACATGTTTATGATAGAACAAGGTTATAGTAGATTTCATTCTGATCATTGTGTTTATTTTAAAAGGATAGAAAATGGAAGCTATATTATCTTGCTATTGTATGTAGATGACATGCTTGTTGCAGGGTCTAATATGAAAGATATAAATGTGCACAAGAAGAAATTAGCTAATTCATTTGCGATGAAGGATTTGGGTGCCGTAAAGAAAATTCTTGGTATGAGAATAACAAGAAACAAGAAAAATCGCAAATTGATATTGTCTCGGGGTGAGTACATAGAGAAAGTGTTGGAGTGGTTTAGAATGTAGAATACAAAACTAGTTAGTACACCTTTGGCCAACCATTTCAAATTAACTAAGGAAATGTGTCCCAAGACACAGGAGGATATATAATACATGTCCATGGTACCTTATTCATCAACAATTGGTAGTTTGATGTATGTGATGGATTGCACAAGACTAGATATTGCACATGCAGTGGGAGTTGTGAGCAAGTATGTGAACAATCCAGGTAAAGAACATTGGGAGGCAGTAGATTGGATTCTCAGGTATTTGAGAGGTACTGCTACTCATGCATTATGTTTTGGAGGTTTAGACATTGTTCTACAGGGATATGTTGATTCATATATGGCAGGTGATAAAGATAGTAAGAGGAGCACCAGAGGGTATGTTTTTACTATAGGTGGAACAACAGTAAGTTGGATTTCAAAACTGCAAAAGGTTTTTGCACTTTCAACAATTGAAGCAGAGTATGTTGTTGCTACAGAGGCTAGTAAGGAAATGATTTGGTTACAGAGGTTTATGGAGGAATTGGGAAAGAAGAAGAAGAATAGTAGGTTGTACCGTGACAGTGAGAGTGCCATTCATCTTGCAAATAAATCAACCTTCCATTCAAAGACTAATCATATACAAATCAGGTACCATTTCATTCGATCCATCTTGGAAGATGGACATTTGAAGTTGGAAAAAATACACACTAGCCAGAATCCTGTAGACATGTTAACTAAGGGAGTAACCAGGGAGAAACTGAGTTCCTGCTTAGTTTCAGTTGGTCTTCAAGCATGAATATGAAGATGATAAATTTTCCAAGTCCAAGAAAGATCATAGTCCAACATATACAACAGTGAGATCAGTCTCCAAGTGGGAGATTGTTTGTTGTGGAGCCTAATTATCTTTCTGATTAAGAGGTCTATGTTTTCAGCCATGTTTATACCCCATGAAGAATTTACACCCTGGAAGAATGTACACTCTCCACGTGGGGGAGTGCAGGGGGGGTTACCCGCCCTGCGGGGGTTTGGGGGCGAAGCCCCCGAAGGAAAAATTGCCTTGTAAATGTATATTGTAATTTCATAGTAAATCTGAACTGTTCATTATAAGGTTGCAGATCTGACGGTAGAGTTTATGTGAGGGTTTTTTTCCTTATAAGGAAACCCTTTTTTATGAGGGAAATGCGTTGTGGCTATGTATTATTGCGAATATTGTATTCTGAGTGAGGAGACTGTGAGAGAAAGAAGAGGAAGTTACAGCGGGTGTGTTGTAGGTTGTATCCCTTCATTTGTTGGATAATAGTAAAGGAAGGACCTGACAATTTCTCTGGTGGATGTAGCCCACACTGGGTGAACCACGTATATATGTGTCTCTATTGTATTGTGTATCTTCTGTGTTTTATTTCCGCATTTGTTTTATTTTATTGCTTCACGATCTTATTTTTCTAACACTAACTGCTTGCTTAGTGCCAGATTCCTTCTTAAATTGCTTATGTAACATGTTCAATCTCTGAAGTATCTCTTCCTAAGCCTTCATAATCCTTTCGTTATCAACTCTATAGCTCTGCACTTCTCTATGCTGACTTCTCATAGTGACAAGCTCCTCCCTATCTCTTCTTCCATTTGACTTTGTCTTAGCATTTTCGATGCGGACATGCATAAATTGGACCTCTTCCTCATGGATGTAAGATCCCTGAACATCCTCCATGACTCCAGTCCTCGTGTAAGAACTAAATTCACTTTATGTACCTCTAATTAAGCAAGAAATGTGGATGCAATAATTACTGTTAGAAACATGCATAGCATAAAACATTCCTTTCATTAGAATACAAGTTATTTCTTCATCAATTTATGAAGGACACATTGCACCAAGTCTAATTTTGATTCCCTTGATGAATTCGTCTCTCAAAGAAGTTTCCAACGGTTGTAACCATGCCTCAAATTGAATTCTGAGCGAAAAGTAACATTTACATGATGCAATTCCACTCTTTTAGTGCTACAAAAATATATTTATTGATTTATGAAAGATTTTACTACCTGATTCAAAATTATGGATTGGCATATGTATTCTACTCCTTAATACCTTTCCACTGATTGTTTGTTTTCTCAAATCCAAGCTTCGAGTTGAAAGTTATGGTCTGGAGAAGTTTAGGTTGTTTTACCCAATTTATCCCTGCATGCTATAGGTGTCTTATTTCTCTTCCTGCGCATTTTCAGGTACCCATAACAAAAATTTGACTTCACTACTGGATTGTATGGGTTATAATATTTCCATTGACTAATCCTGTGCCCCAAATGGACCTTTGAGCATGGAGTTATTCCCTTTGGAAGTAAATCTACCTCACTGTTTTGGCTATAACTTTCTCATACGAGCTTCGTTTTGCGAACCATTTAGCTCATTGGATAGCTCTCTCCAAATTATTTTATTTGAGTTGTAGAGTAAAAGTGTGCCTTGTTACAATTTTTTCTCATGGGTTTTGATTGGCTAAAAACGTCATTTAGGGCCTCAAAAATGCCCTGCAAGTTAATGACCTTCAATAACCACAAAAATTCGCATAAAACTGACTATTTTACCATTGTAAAAGCCATTTAAATCTAAACCATTGAGGTCAAATTAGGAGAAACAACAACCGTTTGTTTGAATCTATCGACCATCAATGATTGACACTTTCCTTTGGATGCATGCAACTCCTTCCCAAATTTTCCGATGCGACCGTCAACCATCAATGCAACTCCCCAACGACCGATTCACAACACAACTTTAAGTCGGCCAATTCGATCGTCGACCATCGACTATCGATAATCCCCAATGACTGTCGAAAACACTTTCCCAAATCGGTCGACCTGACCATCGACCATTGACTGCTTCTGTTGGATGACGTGGAAATTGTTGAGGTGGCATGACATGTGGGTGTTGATGTGGCATGACATGCCATATTGAGGTGTCAACTTGACTAATGTGACACAACACGTAGATGTTGACATCGCATGACACATCATCACCTTTTCCCCTCCATTAGCCATTGATCGATTCTCTTGGACAACCCAATCACCTCGCTGAATCGATCGATGTGCAACTATCGACACGTCGATCATCGACGACTTCTCTTGCTTGATTCAAAACACTTCATCGAATCGGCCAATGCCCGACCACCAAGTCATCGACCATTGATGAATTTTGTTGCTTGATTTGAAAATGATTCACGAGATTTGGTCGACACCGATTGTCGACCATCGACGATCAACGATGTCTTTTGGTTGAACCAAACTCTTTTCCATTTTGGTCGATTCGACTGTCGGCCTTTGGAAATTTCTCTTGGTGAACTTCCATACTTAGAAAATTTTCAACCAAAAACCCTGACAAATATAAGTCGTCGATCTAGTCCATTTCAAAAACCTCCGAAATGAATCTTGGCCATTGATTCGCTCAACTTTCCAAATGACCAATATCTTACAAAAATTTTAAATTTATCATAGCGAATCTTGGTCGTCAATCTCGAGATCAAAAGAGATCTCGATCGTCAATTTTCCAAACTTCCTTTAACTCTGCAATCGGCCAATAAAACTCGAATTTCGACCATTCTAGGTCAAATTTCAATCTGCAACTTCACTGCTCTACTCCATTAACCTTCTTAAATAGTCCAGAGTCATTCAAACTCATATTTTACCCCCGAATTTAGGGATTTCTCTCTAAATCCTCCGTTTTCCCCCAAATCTGTCATAAACAAAATTTGCAATAGTGAATTTCAACAATTTTCTTTGGTTCGAGCCCATCCAAACTTGGTGTTTGAACCAGATGCTCTGATACCATAATGTAATGTCCCCCAGCCCAACCGAGGGACATTACAGTGCATAATACTCATAAAAAATGAAATCTTTGCTAACTAAATAAATTGTTTTATAACTAACTAATTTCCTGTAACTTTCAACTACGAATTAAAATAGATTTAGCTACTATCTATAACCATAAAAATAGATGCATTTAAAACATACCAAAATAACATGAATGCAACTTAATCATTCACACAACAACATATAAATCATTTTTAAATACACAAAGTTCATGCACAACAAGTAAACTCATGAAATAACACAACAACAAGATAAAACACTTATCTTTTAATTATGTTGTGCAACCAACTACTTGGGATAGACGTTCCACCCAACCATAGACTTGTTGTTCCAAATCTCAATAGAAAATCACCCCCTAAAAGAGAGTGGTCTCTCATAGTCCACTCACAACTCATAAAACTCACAACCGACTTTTATCTTCCTACAACTATCCCGATTTTCCACCACTTCTTCCTCTTGACCTGCCCAACCCAAGGAATGTACCCCTTCATAAATATCAGTCCCTCGGGCATCCCATTCATTCATCAAGGTCTCTCTGGCACAAGTAACCAATAATCTCTCAACTAGAAACTCAAGGGATCTTGCTGCTAGGAAAAGTACCAACAAACCAACAACAAACATTTGTTGTTACAATGCAACTTGCCCAGGAGTTCACTCTTCAAGCTTGACAACCTGGCTCTTAAGTTTCCAGTGTTAATGTTTATGCCATTATTATAGTTCTTTGCATTTCAATAGATAAGAGCAACATAAGAACAAGATCACTGAGAAATACACATTCACAAGAGACACAACATTTATCCTGGGAAACCCTCTAGGGGAAGAAAACCCAGCAAAAACTTCCTTATCATAAATTGCCAATACAATGTCAAGAGATAACTCAAACCAATACAGAATGTCCTCTCCAAAAGATGTGCCACTCTTCTCCCTCTCTCCTTTGTTGGTAACAAATCATAACTTATCTCTCAAACTGAGCAAGTGAGTTGTGTTCAAATGAGGTGCTAGCCTCCTTTATTTATACAAGTTCTGGCATGTGTGAAGTGTCTCTTCACTGGCATGGATGACTTCTTAATCTGGGTGGGTAAACCCACCTTTATTATATTTCTGGGTCTTCTTATTAACTGCTGGGGCCGACTTCTTATTCTGCCTATTATAATTGTTTGTTGACCAATCCGCAAAAGGGGATTTGGTCCTAATACAATTAC